>VYZT01040327.1:20727-50727 GCA_013400735.1 Pomatostomus ruficeps
TGTCCTGCCTGGCAGGAGCCCTGCTGTCCAGACTGGGCGGGTGGGACAGGGGACATGTCCTGCCTGGCAGGAGCCCTGCTGTCCAGTCTGGGCGTGCTCCTGGGGCTGGAGATGGAACCAGCCGTGCTCCTGGGGCTGTGTGGACACACAGGAAGGGTCAGATCGGATCTCTGCAGGCAGCAGCAGCGTGTGCCCAGCCCGGGGTGCCCGCAGGTACCGGGTGCGGGTAAATCCGGGTGTGCGGGGCGTGAGCGCTGCCGTGGAACACGGGCCTGCCAGCGCCCCAAATTCACATTTACACCGCGGAGCTGCTGCCTCTGAGGAAGCCGCTCAAGCTGCCAGGCTGCTAATCCACATTTAATGCCGCTGGTCTGTCAGGTGAAAGTGTTGTGTAAAATGATCCCCAGTACGGTACCTGCTGCTCGGGGGCCGGGCACTGCCCGGGCGATGTGGGCGAGCCCTGGCACATCTCTCACACCCAGCAAAGCCCAGCCTGGCCAGGAGCACCTTCTGTCCCCAAACGGGGTCCCTGGGGTCTGGATGTGGGTCAGCATGAGGGCTTTGGGGCTGAACGTGGAGGTCCCGGCTCAGCGCTCTGCTCCTGTCCTGGCCAGGGCCAAGTGGGGACAGTCCTGTCACAGCAGCAGTGGCAGCGCTGGGGGAAGCTGTGGCTGTGCCACCACTCCCCTGGCTCTGGGCTGGGCAGGACCCGCCTCGTTGTGCTTTGGGTTTGGAAGGAACAGGATGGAGGCGCATTTGTTTTTACTGACATTGATATAATAATTTAGTTTCCTTCATGAATTAGATTTGGGGAATTTGAAACTTAACTCGGGTAGCGCTTCTCTCCCAATTTATTGCATATGCTTAAATAAACATGTTGAATTAACTTTATAAGGCTTGTAAAAACTACAGATAAAACCGCTCTAGAAAATCAACATTCTAAATCATGCTAAGTCTCTTCCCATTCTGCTCATCCTCTAGCAGGGCATTGACAAAAATATGAAATTGATTTGGTTGAAGGGTGTTAAAGAGCCGACAGCCAAATGTCACAAACAATGAATGGCTGCAGTGTTGAGAAAATCAATAGGGAGGTTAAAGCTGGGCTTGTGAAAGACTTGGCAGACTGCTCTGTTCCAGGAAGATATCTGTCTTCTGGCCTTGGTTGCATGATCAAAAGGAAAACTTGATAGGTTTAATGAAGGGAGATACTGTAAAACTGACAACAGAAATATAGACACTGTGGTAAACTGCAGTGCACATCAGCGAGTGGGGCTATTAGATACATTTTTCAGTCTGAAAAAATATTTATAGGTAAAGATGTCAAAAAAATATTAGTGCATTCCTCCATTTCCCCCCTTGTTCCCAATCACACCCGTGTTTACGTGGTGCAAACAGAGCTTTGGCTCTGGGTTTAATTGTACAACACGATGGCAAACATATAGGGCAAAATAATTAGCATGATAATTAGCAAATCGTAATGTTTTCAAATAATTGCGTGATGAGATTGCAGAGCCAAAGTGAGATTGGAGTCTCTTCTTTACTTGGAGACGGTATTTCAGCAAATCCTGAAAGAAAGGCAAAACAAGCCCCTGGTCTATCAATTAAAGGTGAGGCCATGTGACACCAACTCTGCGTCGTCCACACGACGCCTTTCACACCTGCCTTGAGTCTCCCTCTGCTCTTGACAAATACACAGCCGGCCTGAAAATCAGTTTTGTGAATATTAGATCCGCAAATATAAATGAGGACGCCAGCCATTAAAAAAGGTTAATAACGTTAGATTCATTTTGGTTCTGAAATCAGCTTGTAAACAAAATTTGCCCTGCTTTACACCTGACCTATTAGCAGTACTCTTATGTAACGTATCACATCATCAGAGAAAAAAAATGCATCAGGGCTGAGTTATTCCTTCCTACGTGTTTGTTTTCCAAACACTGCATTGCACTTAAGCCTGACCTGTGTAGCAGTATTGGAAGTAACGTGGCCCCTTTGCAGAGTGTATTTCCCAGCCCTGTGAATGTTCCCTTCCCGAGCCTGGCTGGGCTCGGTGTCGCTGGCAGTTCTGGGTATCCTGTCTCTCCTGTCTCTCCAAGCTCCCTCTGTTTTTTCTTCTTTTTTTTTTTTTCCTAGAAAAATGAACTCATTAGTTTAAAACTCCCAAATGCCACATTCGGCTCAAACAGCGAAGATGATAACCTGTAAAAAAAGAGGAGAAAAGAGAGAAGGAGGCTGGCAGGTTTTCTGCAAGTGGACGCTGTAATAAAAATGCCCCCTACTTTGTCGGGATGGGGTTTGGAGGGCTGCTGCCATATGTTACTTTCCTTTTTAGCTGGGATTATGCCATCATTATTGCTGATAAAAGCTGTTTACTGCCTTGGCAGAGGAGTGATGCTTGGCGCAGTTTGGGAGCCGCCATTCAGTTTACAGAGAAGTGCATTTAGTGCCAGATGCTGGGATCCAGGGGCTTTGTTATCTTTTCCCATTATTGGGATCATCCATTGTCTGTTTTTTTTCTCCTTTTAACGTGGCTCTGGCTTTGTTGTTTGTGTTTTGGATTCACTTGCTCTCAGGCAGGTGACAGGGCAGGTTTAGCTCACCAGGCAGCGCCGGGCGCAGCCGGTGCCTCACAGGGACCACGTCTCCTCCTGGCACTGCTGCAGGAGGTGATGGGGTTTGGTCCCCCAGCACCCCATGGTGGGCGCCCTGTCCTGGGAAAGCTGATGGTGGCTGTGGGGGATCCTGTGTGAGGAGCATCCCTGCACAGGAGTCTGCACGGGTGCTCCTAGAAACCTCAGCGCCCGGGGTCTGGCACAGCCGTGGGGTTGCAGTGAAGGAGGAAGTGCAGAAAATGTCTGAACGAACGAGAACATTGTATTTCGGTGTGAAGGTGGCATTGATTCCTATGTAGATGCTCTGAGGGAGGACTAACAGAGCCTTTGGCTGGGCAGCCGTGCTGCTGGTGCCAGGCTTTCCCTTAAGAGCAGTTGTGGTGTCCAGAGAGAAGGGACCATGTGTGGGCTGGATCGTGCTAAAAGCTGAGGGGGAAGAGGAGCAGTGCAGGGGCGGTGACCTGGGTGGCCTCTTCCCGGCCATGGCCCCAAAATTCCACCGGGCATCTTCCGGCTTCCAGCTGGGAATGGGGCTGGATGTGTCTGCGAATCCCACCCTTGCTGGAGACACGGCCTGGCTGTTCCCAGGACTTCCCCGGGCCCACAGCCCCGGTGTTGTCTTTGGGGCACTCTGGGTGTGGGTCCTGGGGCTCCGGTGACCCCTGTGCCCCTGCCCTTGGCACGGAGCCGGCAGAGCCGCGGTGCCGGGCTGGCATGGAGCTCCCTTCACCTCCTCTGCTCCGTATTCTTTGGGGAAGAGGCTGTGACCTTATTTCTCCTGCTAAGAGAGATGCATCTGGAACCAAATGAGGGCAGTAAAGTATAATAGAAGGCTTTACAAATGAAAGTTTTGTTTCTGCTGGTGCAATACCTTGTTTCCCCCTCCTGTATCCTGGGAAATCAGGCTGATCAATAGTTCCCATTTCAGCACAACTGCAGCCAGCATTACAACTGTATAAAATTTACAACATTGTCTGCTGTAAATTTTAATTGGAAAAGCCTCGTAGCTTCACCCTCGATCTTTGCACCTTTAAATGTATTTGATTTTAAAAAATCAAACAAATTTACAGTGTATAACATCACGTCACACGCTTTGTATTGACAGTGCAATAGAAGTAGCGCAAACCCACCTTCCTGCTGGAAGAGAAAATGGCTGTAAAACACCTGGGCAAAGTCGGGAGTGTGACGAGGATGTGTTTGGGAGCCAACAAGCCCACGGTGCCAGGCAGGTGCCGAGGGGAGGGATCCCAACCCCGGTCCTCGTGCGGTGCTGGAGCCTCGCAGCCGCCCCGAGCAGCCGCAGCAGAACACGTCGCTTTCAGCACAGCTTTATTTCTGTCACAGGTCAGGCTTAAAATGCTGTGTGATACAGTTATTGACTCTAATCTGGGCATAAACACAAGTCCTCAAGCACCAGCCCAATTAATAATTTGCATAATTAACACGCATATTAAATAGGGACTGGCCCTGCATCTGTATTCACGGTGATCGGGGTAATGAGGGCTAGCGGAGCGGCGCCTCGGGCTGGCGGGAGCAGACGTGTGGCAGTAGTAATTTTTGCTTGGATTGACAACTGCTAGACAAGCAGTCCCAGCATAAAACTAAACCCCGTTTGGCAGAATTAATCGTTGACAAACTGCTCTTAAAGCTGTAACATTGTTTCTGTCAGTTGTTCGGTTTGATGTCACTGTTAGACATAATAAATCAATAGTGTCAGAATTTGGTAATGTTTATAGCTAGCAAGGTTTATTATTTCATATGACTGTCATGTACAAATCGTGGTATCATGGCTGCCTCTAAATTATCAAAGGCACAATGTTGCTGGAATAGATTTCTTAAATTCCTTCTCCAATTAATCCTGTTGATTGTTAGCAGCGATGGGGCCCACTCGTGTTTTGGGAGGGGTGGGTTTTTTTTCTGGACATTTTTTAAAGACAAGTTTGAGCCATTGTACACAGCAGGATTTATTGTTGCTGTCTCCAGCTCGGGCAGCAGCTCTCTGCTTTATGGACCTCACTTTTCCTGCTCCAGTCACAGTTTCCAGGCTATCAGGGAAGCCAGTGCAGGGTGGGCACAGCCGGATTGTCCTGATCCAAACGGGCTTGGAATCCCATCCCCATGAGAGGGGCCAGCCCTGGGACAGGGGCAAGAGTCCTGCTCACCTGGGGATGTGGGGGAACGCGTCTGAGCTGTGCAGGTGTCTGTGTATGTGCGGTCTGGAGCATGAGCTGACAGTGGGAGGGCACCATGTGGGTTTGGTGGTGCTGGACATCCCCTCCTGTGGGTCCCCCACGCTGGGGTCTGGGGAGGGACAGTCCCTCTGCTCTGCACGACCACGTGCCGTGCCCCACACCCTGCCCCACAGCTCCACGTGGTGCCAGGGTCACCCTGCTCGCCCTTCCCCGGCTCTCCTGGCACCATCTCACCCCAAACACCGTGGTTTGACCCATCACACCTCTCTGCTCACCGCACATCCCCTGGGACCCACTCCTGCACCCAAAGGGACGGGACAGTCCCTGGGCCGGGCTAAAACTGTCCCCTCACCAAGGCAGCTCATATAAATTACAACAATAAATTACTGCGGCCCCAGGGTAAAAGAAGCATCAAGTTATGACTTTTACATGAGTATTTAGTCAGCCATTCAATAAAAAATAGGTCTTCCAGTTGCACAGTACCATTTATCAGCTCCATATTTATTATTTATCATAGCTACACATGATGCAAATGTGAATTACCTCGCTGCTCCTCCGAGGAGCACTTGCTTTTATAGAAATGTAAACATATATAACACAGTTTGTGGAGTCACAGACCCGGCTTTGAAAGGAAAGAGAAATTAGGGATGCAGATTTTATTTTTGCTTTCATTTCTATGTGATAAATTATCCTTCTAAAGGTCACTTCCAGGAGTAACTTTCCCTAACTTTGCTGCTCTGTGGGCAGCTCTGCAGAGGGATGTGTGGGAAGGCTCGGTGCCCAGTGGTGCCCGGACAGAGGGAGATGCTGTGGGGTCACAGCTCTCCTGTCTGTGGCCAGGACTCTTTCCTTGGTGTCTGCACGGCTCCTGGCGAGGGCTGATGCTGATGCCACTGTGGGGCTGACATTGTCTGTGTCCAGAGATCCACGGGGCCCACGATATCCGTGCCTGGAGCACTGCGGGGCTGGCCAAGGCTGGCCAGAGCTGGGGGCCCAGTGTCTGGAGCGTGGGTGAGAGGGCTTTGCCCACTCCGGGCGTTCCCACGCCCAGGATCAATCCTCTCACCAGCTGGCAATCATTCATAGGCAGGAAATACCTGCAGTCATTAAAATTCCTCCCACGTTTATTCCAGCTCTGGTAGTCTATAAAGTGATTTCAATTCCAAAAGAGGGATTTGAAGATTTCTTCCCTGCTCCATGTTTCTAGAGTTTCTGGGGTCCTACGGGGAATTTCAGGCGTGGAAGTATTTCACTTACATGAATTGCCTTTCAGTTTCAAAATTCTTTTTACATCTGGGAACCCCTTCGCGGTGCAGGGCTGAGGGGCAGGGGCGGGCGTGTGGGTGTGATGGGGCTGGGACACGGGGGTGACAGGGCTGGGATGCCAGTGTGGCACAGCAGGGCACAGATGGGCACGGCACTGCTGCGGCCCTGCCTGGGCACCAGGAAGGGCAGATCTGGGCGTCCAGTGGTGAAGCCCCTGCTCCTCCTCTGGGGACTGTCCCCTCTGTTACAGTGACCCCCACATCCAGGCGGGGCAGGAGCCCCCTTGGCTGCAGCACCTCCGTGGGTCACTCTGGCCCCTTGCCACGGGAATGGCCTCTGGAGCCGGTGCCACACACGGCTGTGTCCCCAGGGGCAGGCATCTTTGTGCTTCTTTGTTCCCATCAAGTGATCTAAAATGTCCTGGAGAAAGTGTAAAGGACAGGAATAAATTGCGGGAGAGCTGAAGTTGGCACAAAGTGAAGGGGTCCAGGTCAAAGCCCTGGGGCTCGGCGGGGTCTGTGCCTCGGCCCGGGGTCGGTGTCCCGGAGCTCGGGGTGGCATTTGTGAGGGAGCGCGGCCGGGGGGCCAGGCAGTGTCAGTGTCCCCTCAGCCACCGGGGTGCCTCGGCACCTCCGGCAGCACCCCGGGCTTCGGGCACCATCTGCCCGGGCTCACCGCGGCCGTGCCCGCCGCAGCCGGGGATGCAGCGGGGATGCAGCCGGGGATGCAGGGCAGCAGAGGGGATGCAGGGCAGCAGAGGGGATGCAGAGGGGATGCAGCCAGGGATGCAGAGGGGATGCAGGGCAGCAGAGGGGATGCAGAGGGGATGCAGAGGGGATGCAGCCGGGGATGCAGAGGGGATGCAGGGCAGCAGCGGGGGTGCAGAGGGGGTGCAGCCGGGGATGCAGAGGGGATGCAGGGCAGCAGCGGGGGTGCAGGGCAGCAGCCGGTTGCGCTTTGTCCAGCCCTGCCACACACGGCTCTGCTGCCAGAGCAGGTCCCGGTGCTGGCACGGGGCTGCGGTGACACTGCTGGGGGCCGGGTGGCCGGCGGCTCTCGGCAGCAGCGCGATAGCACCGATCTGCTCGGGATGCGGTGCCACGAGCTGCCATCCCCGGGAAAGGCTCTTCCTGCCGGCGGCCCCGGCTCGGCGGCTCCCACGGCGGGGACGGAGCAGGCGGAGCTGGCGGCCGGCTGGGTTTTCTGGGGGGAGGTCATTAGTTACCGCACCGAGGGCTGCACGGGAGAATAACAGCACATCAGTTAGGATGCTAATTCACTCGACTGGCAGCGAGCGCTGGGAATGACAGCTTGGAGGGGTGCGGGGGAGGGTCTGAAAATGGCAGCAGATTGGTATTTTGAAAGGGGAGGGAAGTTTTATAATGATGAATAAGAAAGATGACATTTGGTGCTCACATTTCCCGTGCGTTGGCTGTCCGCGGGAGGGTCAGTGTGCGGAACCTCCCGCAACGAGCCCGGGGCTGCCCAGCAGCTGACTGGGAGTGCACCCTTCCAGGGAACAAAAAGAAAGGCCCAGATAATTAGGGCAAGTTGAACTGCAGGAGGTAGCCAGCTTCGCGGCTGCCTTTTGTATATTCATGACCCAGCTTGATTGATGGAAGGACAGTGTTTGGTGACACTGTCATTTGCAAGTTGAAAGGTAGAGTACAGGCTGGAGCTCTGCTCAGATGTGCCTTAAAGGGTCCTACAATAAGCTCATTTGGATGCTGATGATGTTCGCATCTGCATTTCTTTGTTTCTAACTGTTTCAGGAGGACATCTGTTAATTTGTATAGATTAGCTTGGATGCTTTCATTTAAAAACATCAAATTATGGAGCAGGACTGTTTATTATAAAAGTTTCCAGGAAAGTTTAAACTGATTTGGAAACCATGCAGAGCGTAAGATTTAAAAGCAGGATTAAAAAAATTAAAGAGTATTTTTTACATTTACATTCAGCCTCCCAAGCCCAGGAATCAAGACTTGCATTTCTGCTGCAATGTTATCAAGAAGTGTTAGCAAAAGTATCTGTTGAATTATAAATTTCAGGATAAATGAGGCTTGCCAAATTTCATATCTGCCGGGGAGAGGAGGGCCCCTTTGCTGGACAGTGAAAGCCTTCACGTACGAAGGGGGGGAAGTGAAACGTAATTAATTCAAGAGGGGAAATGCTTTTACTGTGCAATATTTAGCCACATATTTCAAGCATAATGGTGCTTCTGTCAGGAGTTGCAGTTTTTGCAGGTACTGTTTTCAGAGGGACAGGGGGTGGGAGCTGGGGGAGGTTTCACGCTGCAGGTCTGGCTGCCCTCGGTGCAGCAGCTGTTGGTTGGGTCTGTGTGTGCCAGGTCGGGCAGCCCGTGCGGGTCCCCTCCTGCTGGAGCAGCAGCCAGACCCCAAACCCCCCCAGACCCCAACCCCCCCCAGATCCCAAACCCCCCCAGCTCCCAGACCCGTGGAGCTGGGCAGGCAGTGGGACAGGGACGCCTCACCCCAGGGACAGTCCAGTGCTCAGCCTTTGTCAGTGCCCCTTCCTCCTGTGCCCCTTCCCCGGGCCCTGCCCGCGGCTGCTGCGGCTGTAGAACCTGGCCTCCCTCCAGGGATTTTCAGGAACATTGCCTCACCCCCACGCAGGCTCTGCTCTGCACT
Organism: Pomatostomus ruficeps; assembly: GCA_013400735.1. NCBI lineage: Eukaryota > Metazoa > Chordata > Aves > Passeriformes > Timaliidae > Pomatostomus > Pomatostomus ruficeps. The sequence goes on from VYZT01040327.1 coordinate 29,443, forward strand.
TCTGCTCGGCGCCGTGTGCCTCCCTCCCAAGAAAGCCTTCGCCACCCTAGGCCACGTGGCCCAGAATCACGGGAATTGGGGTCAGGGTACTGCCCCAGGCTGGGCAGACTGGCTGCAGGGCACTCCCTGCCCGTTCCTGCTTGTGCCCAGCGCCCTGGTGCATGGCCATGCTGGACTCAGCACTGCCCTGCCAAGGATCTTCCTCAGCGGTGCTTGGGAATTAATGGCTGTGACTCCCATCTTTGTATTTACTCCAATTAACACAGAAACCCTAATTACCCAGGTCAAGGGAGCTGGTAGGCCATAAATGGAGTGGGATGTGGCAGAGCTTGGCAGATGCCTGAGTAACAAGGTGGCCAGAGAAGGGGAAATACCAATTTAGGGGGCAGCAGCAGCGAGCAGACATGGGACCAGGGCCACAGGCAGCCCCGGGCACTGGGATGGGTGAGACCCACTCGTACATTGGAGAAGTCTCAGCATGGGCTGGGGGAGTCTGGGGCCAGCCCTCTCCCCTCCCAAGCCATGTCCTGGCACGTGTCCCCACCAAACAGAAATGCCCATCACCCCCAGCCTGATGGGCACCTGCAGGGTTGGAGGGCACCCTCCCCGCTCCATGCCCCGCAGTGCTGCGTCCTGGCACACTCCAGGATCCTGGCAGCCATCCCAACACTGCGTGCGTGTCCTGCTGTCAGAGGCACAGGATGGAGATCAGCAGAGGTTTCCAGGGCAGCCGGCACAGTGACAGTGTCCAGGAGCCGTGCTGGGCAGAGGGCAGCCCGGGCAGGGGTCTGCCAGCACGGGCGGGCACCCGGGCACCGCACACCGGCCACAGCCCCACGGGGCGCTCGGGGCTGGCCTGGTCCCCGGCAGCGGGATGGGTGCCGGCAGCGAGGCTGGGGAGCACAGCGAGCTGGTGCGGGGTGTTATGATTGCAGCATATGCTGGCTATTAGTGTGCCTTTTATTTAATTTTTTTTTAATACAATCCTACATCGCTGTTGGCGGTGCAGGCATAATTGCTACCTTGCCTGAATGCAGCTGAGTTTGTAGTTACTCAAGCAGGAGGTTTTTAAAACTGTGAAATAGTTTCTCTTCCTGCATGCCCCCAGATCAGGTAGAAAATGGGGAAAGAACTGCTAAATGATGTATTTAGAAAAAGCTGTTCTACAAGAGTATTTGAAACATTACAGATCTGCCAGAAGGTCCATTAACATAAATGTTTAACTCAGACACACAAACTTATGTACCGAAATGAAAATGTTTCATGCATTAATTTGCTGCAGAAGGTACTAACATAACAATTAGAGCAACATTCTGCCTGCGTACACTTAAATTTCCTGGGGCAGTGTTTCAGTGGTAACGCAAGCGTTGATGTAGGATCTCCTTGACTCCTGGCGCAACACACCCCAGCACTGCAGTTGGTTCTGTTAAATCAAATTCATACAGTTTCAGACCTGGCAGTGAAGGGACGGGGAGGTTGACAATAATGCACAGTTTTGGGGAAGGGGGGCCTGGCGGTGCCATGCGCAGCACCGCGTGCCCACGCTGCCGTGTTATCTCGGGGCACTCACACAGAATCCTGCTTCACCCTTTGGGTTGCTCTGAGCGTGGGTGGCAGACAGCTCCGCTAAAGCAGAAGAGCGCCCAGGGCAGCCAGGTAACGCTGGGCTCGTTCCATCGCCGCTCCCGGTTTGATTCCGTCACATCCGGCACCTCTGCTGGGCTTTGGGCTTTTCCTGGCGCTGCCTGGCAGGAGGCTCTGCTCTCTCAGAGGGTGTTCGGTGCTGAGCACTCTCAGCAGGCAGACACGGTGAGGGTAGCTGGGATGTGGGGGAGCACTGGGGGCTCCATGGCAGGCCGGGCTCTGTCCCTGGCACGCAGCTCCATCACATGGCACCGCTGCAGAGCCACGGCACTGGGGCGGGGAGCGCGGCGGCCAACGTTCCTCCTCCCAGCAAACGCTTGTCCTAAACTGAGCACCGTAGAATAAAAATGGAAACATAAAAATAGCAGTTGGAAAGATAAAACAGCATTTATAGTACTAATAAAACCGTTGTGGCTTCCACAGGAAAACATGCTCTGTAACCTAATGCTTACCTGGGAAGACTGTCGAGTTTCGGAGAGTTATAGCTGTTTTTGTAAGAGAAGCACAGAGATTTGCTTCAGGGCTGAGTGATAGATTCTCCTGCCTGGAGCATCCCAGTGTGTTTATACATGGCTTGTATGGCAGCTTTCATAAGACATTTACCCCATGATTTGCGATGAGCTTATGTGTGAATAATTAATGGCAATTAATCCTTAATTACAGTAATTAGGCAAGTCACAGGAAATTAAGCTGCAGCTGGAGAAGACCATGCCTGGGAAGAGAGGATTGGGGGCTGTGTGAATGTGCCATTCACTGACAACATTACGAGGATGAGCAGCATTCAGCAGCTTTGGCATTTCTATTGGCAGCCTTGGGTAGGACAAGAACGCTCAACATTAGCAGCAATCTATAGTTGTCTACAAGAGTTTTTAGTTCAAGTGCCAAAATGTTATGTTGCATATGGTGATTATCTAAGTTTATTGGTTGCCATAATTCAAATGGGTGTAATTGTTTTTGGCTTGATGGTGACATTAGAAACTGAAGCTTTTATGTGTTCGTAGGTTCTGCTGGCATCAGCCATGGTTCAACTTCTAGAAACAATCCATCCAGGTTTGCAATTATGGAAACGGATTCTACAAATGGCTGGAAATTAACTGAGAAATTTTCAATGATTAAAAAAAAGACAACAGCAAAACTGGCAGTTTCTTAGTTGAGCAGCTAATTGCTTTATTATTAGCTGCCTTTTCCATTAAAATGAGGTTTGCACGAGGTGCAGCGCGTGCAGAGGCTGCTGCCTGGTTTGGGGAGTGGGACCAAGCGGCACAAAAGTGGAAATGCTGGTGGGTAAGGGCTGGCAGGGGAAAAGCCCGTCTGAGGGATCTCCTGAGCTAATCCCAGCCACGGCATTGTACTGGAAAGCGGATCTGTGCTGGAAGCCTTTTGCCCTGGGCAACCCACAGCGAGGCTGTTTGCAGCTCAAGAACTGCAGCCTTCCCCATCATTAATGTGCAAAGTTTTTAAACCTCATGATTAAACATGTTTCCGTAATTTACTGGGTTTCCAAGTGGCGATGTTTGTGCCAGCAACAATCTGGGGCAGAGCCGTGGAGGGAAGCACACATTAGTATCAATGGAACCTACAAAAAGCAATCAGTAATTTATGAGCTTGTGGAAAAATGCCCACATGTTCTCATCAAATTATAGGGATCCTGTAATTTACTCAGTGACTACAAGGTGCGCGCTCCCAAACCTGCTGTGGGGGGTTAACTGAACCTCTGATTAAATTTAATCCAAACAACTAATCTGTTAAAGGGTCCTGAATAAATAGGCGATATGGCCAGAGCAGGGCGGTATTTTGGTGGAAGATGGCAACCCATGAGGAGGTCACTCAGTTCCACCCTAGAAATTAAAGTGACCTGCTGCAGGCCGGGCGTGGCTGCAGCACCCAGCCAAAATCCTGCCTGTTCACCCCTGGCACTGCCAGCGCCGAGCAGGGGGGGCAGGAGGGGGATCTCTCCTGTTTCAGAAATAAAAGCCTGGAGCCAGATGTTTGCAAGCTCTGTACTTGTTTGTAATATGGAAACGTGTAAAAACTTCAGCTCCTTGCATGTGGAATCTAGATCAATTTTTAATTTACTTGTACGCATGGATGACTCATTTGAAAAAGAAAATTGTGGCATCAAAAAAAAGACATTTCAGGCTGCATAGGTTGCTGCATTTATCTGTTTCTCGTGCACTCTGGAGTGGAAATAAGTCACAGTATCTTAATAATGGTCTTGATTTTATAAATGATTTTTCCCCTTGAAATAAGCAATCCATTCATTTTAATATGTAGAATTGGTTTGCTAGCAGGGCGACAGTTTAAAAAGACTTCCAACTGTGACACAAGTGCAACCATATTGCTTCCTATTACTCGCTAAGGTAGTTGTTTAGAAGAGAGAATGTTCTCCCTGGAAATGTTTAAAGTGCTGTAATTTTATTTAGGATAATGAGGATTTATAACAGTTTTACCATATGAAAACCTGCCTTTAGACAGAGTGAAATAGGCGGTTGTGGTTACGGAGCGTGAGAGCGGAGGGGTCTGCGCGGGGAGGTGTCGGGGTCTGCCCGCGCAGCGTATCCGTCACCGGGCCCAGAACATTCCCCGCCGCCGCGTGGGATAATTCATCACCAGCATGTATGGATTTCTCTGCTTTAATCGCTCTAGACGTTAATTAAAATCCTGTTTTATAGAATATTTTAATTTTGAGATTTGCCCAGCTGTACAGCCTCAGCTCTGTTGTCAGGGTTGAGCCGTCGGATAACAAATGGCTGAATTTAAGCCTAGTCAGGAATTTGGGGGGAATTCCTGGCGGAGTTGATGGAGTTTGGCCGCGGGTGGATCGGGACTCGGCGCTGTGCTGCCGCTCGGCTCTGCTGGAAGGTCGTTCCTCTGCGTTTATTTTTGTTCTTAGGCCTTTAAAAATTTTTCCCTCATTAAGAACGCTTCCCGTTTATTGCCAGCCCTGCTTCCTGGGCAGGATCGGCGCGGGGCCGGGCGAGGGTGCTGAGCAGAACAGTTAATGCTCTGCTCATAAATAGAAAGGAGAAGGAATTGAACTGTTACAGATTTTATCAGGTTTTATCTCCTCACTGAAAATCTTAGCTCTCAAAACATTTCTAATTTCCCTTATTTGAAGGCTCAAACAGTTTCAAATTACTGCCCGTGGATTGTTCTTGACACCGAGAATGGTAAATTTGAGCTGTGGAAACGCTGGAATGTGTGGTGTGTGCTTTTCCTGAACAAGGGAATTCAACGGGTAAATTACAGTCATTTACTTGGAGTGTAATTTACTGAGAGCCTTTAGGCAAATGCAGGAGAAAGGACAGCAGGACAGGAAAAATAGCTAAAACAGGGGCTCCCCCTCCCTCTTTGCATGAAATCCACTCTGCATCCACGTGATGGGGATAATAAAAACTTTCTTATTTAAAATACATATAATTCTTACTATTTTTTCAATTCATAAGGCAGGCATTTGTAAGTATGACAAATTTGTGTGAAGATAAGATTTTAAATCTTGCTAAATTATATACACATTTTCTTAGGCTTGTGCATTTTGCACCTCAGTATCTGCATGCAATCATTCCATATTTGAGATTGATAAAACTGTTAATTTTATGCCTAATAACAGGTCAAGCATCTGAAACTGTCATCGTGCTAAGTGGAAATTGCTGTTTTCATCCTATGGAAATATTCAATATTTAATCAATTTTTTAAAAACAAAAATATTTATCTAATGGAATCTACGACGAAGAGATGCACTTGAGGTTTTATTTGAAACGAGAGCACAGGAATAAATACCAGCGTGTGTTTTTCCTTCGTGTAAATGGTAGAAATATGGCAGAGAAGCAGCCAAGGTCTTGTAATCTGCAGGTCCAGGGAGAGGCAGGGTGACGCTGGGGAAGTGTTGTGGCCTGGCTCCTGCGAGGTGGGAATTGCAGAGCACAGAGCTGGGAGTGGGTTTGTGCAGCACGCTGTAATCTGACACTCAAGTTGTGCCCTGCATTCCCCATGTCATAATTGATGGCTAAGGAAAAGCACATGCTATGCTAATCCTTTGTTGGAATAGCTTGTTAAATTGCGGTTGCCAATTTAAAATAAACTATGGAATGCCTGTCTGTATTTGAAGGTTTGCAGTCTGCAGTTTTAAACAGTCATTTTAAAGCTGTTTTTCAACTTTATGTTGCATGCACACTGTCTGCCTGTGCACACAAGGTCAGCGTGTTCGCCGCTTTAATAGCCGACCATCAAGAACAAAATCAATGAGCTGCGTGTTTCACACCAGTATCACAAGGGATTTTCCCATTTATAGCACATTTGTGTACTGATCCTAAGTTTAAATGACAATATTGATGCCCTATTAGAGCTGTGCCGAAACGGACGTTGCGCGGCTCTGCTCGAAGTTGTCTGAACTCGCTCCTTCCCAGGACTCCTGCTCCACTTTCTGTCCAGCTGCCAAACATAAATAAGCCCAGTGCACGTCCCCGCGCTGCGGAATGGGGCTCGGCTCCCCGTCCCTGCGTGCAGCAGGGGGAATTCCTTGGCTGCAGATTTCAGATCCAGCTCTTCCGTAGTTGCTGCGAGGAGGATTATGAGGCTGCGTCTAAATAATCATCTGCGTGCTGATTACAGAGAATAAAGTGGCATTATTGCTTATGGATGAGAGAAGGCAGCGCTGCCCTGGGAAGACGCAAGTGCCAGTTCTGTGGGAATTTTATGAGTCCTGGTGCGGTGTAATCAGCCGCCGCCGGCTTTGACGGAAGGATAGCTCCCGGTCTGCGGGGGAATAGATCCTGTGCTGCCGAAAGGAAATGTTTCTTGTGCAGAAGAAAATGATTTAATGTTGGTAGAAGGGTTATTCATTTATAAGGGATTAAAAATGACTTCAATATAATACCTTTAATTTGTAATAACGGTCTGCGGGGCTGTTTCCTGTCTAAAATAAACCGTTTGACTGGCATGTTCGTTTGATCCGTTCAGTTCTGTGGGATATTAGAGGGATAAAGGTGTTCTTTTCAGTCACTGTATATTCTGTTAAACCGGTGAGGGCCTCGGCTAGCGGGGAGGTGTCAGGATGTCTGTGGCCCATGCCTGACCCTGGGGTCAGCAGATCCTGCTCCTGGCCGGGGCACCGAGGCTGCCCGGGGCACACGGCTGCTCTGGGGCTGCCTTCGTGGTAGAGAAGCAAAGGAGACCTCGAAGGCCGGGCTGTGCAGAATGCCTTGGGCTTGGGGAATTGCAAACAGGAAAGCCAGTGGGTCCCTTTGGGGTGGCTGCACTCATTTTGGGCACAAATCCCGGACAAAGGGGCTGTGGCTGTGCTGTGTTCAGTCCAAAGGCGCGTGGGAGACAGGACCTCCACTGGAGCTGCTCATAGACAGTTGTGTGTGCCCTGGCAGGGCTTGGTTCGTCTGTTCCCTGGGAAGCAAACGAGTGCAGAACCAGTTTGCTCAGAGCAGATGGGTGTCACCAGTTTTTAGCATTAAATAACAGATTTCACTGTTTTGTGAAAGTTACAGGTTTTGGGGATCACCAGGAAATCTCCACTTTGTAGACAAAAAAGACTTCAGGGTTCCAGCCCCTACAGACACATCAAAAAGATGACCCAGAGTCCCCAGCACAGGAGGGCAGATAAACAGGGTCCATATTTATTGCTGCCAAAATTCTTGTGCTTTTTGAATCAGCGTAATGTGGGGAGAAGGAGGCAGGAGTCTGATGGGTATTTTTGTGAACTGTGGTATTAGCAGCTGGGTAAAGGGCAGCAGCATTCTCAGAAGGTCTGCATAGTGCTGGTGTGCCTGGGAGCAGAAGGCAATAATGAAAGACAAGGCAGAAATCCTCAAATTTCAGGAAGAAACATACCAAGGGGTGTGTTTTCCAATGTAACTACAGACTTCCAGTGCAGCTAAAGAGTAAGCAGCGAACCAAACAAACATACAGTGCTTGTGAATTTCCTTTTGTTCCAGATCAAATATACAGGGCAGAGCTCTGTCTGCTAGTGAAATACAGGCAGGAGTAATCTGAATAAACATTTCCAGTGTGGCTGCTGTGGAAAAAAGGCATGTTCTGCTTGCAAGGCTGGGTACAAAGTGCTGCGACAGGGCTGGATCCTGTCCTCCTGCTTTAAATTCGCGTGTATTTAGTGCAGAACTGCTGTCTGCTTTACTGGGAAAGAGAAAACCCAACAGAGCCAATTTTGATTGGAACAGGCAGGATTAAAATGCAGGATTATCCCTGCAAAGGCTATATCGGGTACGCGGCTCAGTGACCTTTTTGAGGAGCGAGCATGTGTGGAGCTGTGCCGGGATAAATCCTGGCGCTGTGGCCTTGCGAGCCCGGGGACACGGGCGCTCCCCTCACCTGGCACAGCACCGCTCCGTGTGTGCGCGTGTAATTCCAGTGCTCAGCCCAAACAGCGTCTTTGTATGAATATGTGCTTGGAAATAACGTTCCTATAGGTTCAGGTGATATAAATAATGTATGTGGAGAAGCTCATAAATGTAAGCTCGAATTTTCCTCAGTAGTTTTTGTTCTCAATCACCTTGATGAAACAATCTTGAAGGCGCTCTCCTTTCCGTGGCATTTGGAATGAGTCCCTGACAGGCTGATTTTCCACCCCTGTTGTGATGCTGCTTTCTCTAGTTAATATTCCTCTGTAAGTGTCGTACCAAAGTAAACCAAAGGAGCCCGGCTCATGACACTAAGGCTGCATTTGCATTAATTATGCAGTCAGGGCTGGTGAGAAAATGCTGTCACAGAGAGAGGCAGTAAATGAGAACCCTCCGAGTGCGCCTGAATGAAGAGCATTAAGTTCATTTACATGGGCGCAGGCCGCGAGGCTGGCAGGGAACAATGGCTTTGCTCTTGTCGCTCGCCGCCGTATTGTTCTGCGGCTTAATGACTCCCCGGCAGAGTGGGTGCGCTCACAAAGGCACGGCCGCGATCCCTCCGGTATTAATAACGGCAGCAATAATTAATATCATCCCTCTCATCGCCAAGCTCCCAGCGCCCCGGCACCGCCGAGGCCCTGCCCGGCGGGGAGGCTGCGGCCAGGCCGGGCCCGGCGGCCCCGGNGGTGGTGGCCCTGAGCCCTGCCCGGGTCCCACCGAGCCCTGCCCCGGCCCTGCCATGCCCCGGCCCCGGGCCCGGGCACCGTCACCCCGGGTGGGTGCCAGGGGCTGCCCGGCGGGGTCAGGAGCGGCCTCGGTGGGACTGCAGCGCCAGGCGCTGCCAGAGGAGAGCAGGGATCTTTTAATTTGTTTATTTACAGTGATATTTTGTCTGTTTCCAGCATCCAAGGCTTTAGTTCTGTACCAGGAGGAAGGGCTTCTGGAAATGGGTCGCTTTTTTCACCCTCTCCCTTGCCCTGGGCGGCCGTGCCCGCGGGTGGGTGACACCGGGGGTCTCCCATCGCCAGCCCCTGGCCCAGACGCACACGGAGATGCCAGACTCCTTTGGTTAACACCACACATCAGGGATGGGAAGCTGCACTCACAAGAAAATATTTACTGAGTAAACCTGAGCTGAGGGTTTGATGAGAATCCTGGTGCCACCTTGATCTCACCATGCTCACAGCCATTAAAAGCCTCTCCAGATCCTTCTTCTGCCTCTCTGTGCATGTGGACATCATGCTTGTTGTGGAGGGAACGCAAAATGTGTGACCCATACAGAGATGACCATCTATAAAGATGAGAAATGTCAATGCTTATGTAAAAAATTAAAGATGAGCACCTTGATCCTTTTATATGAAAGATCAACCTCCCAATATTATATTGCGATACAATAGTTTGGGACAATTTTCATCGAAATGTGGAGGTTTCTTTTAAAGTTGAAAACTTGCTGTCATCTCCGTTTATCTTCAAAACTTCCAGACACTTTAAAGTACAGTTTAAATAAGTGACTATTTTTATTCGTATGCTGACAAAATTTTCCTCGGAATGATTTATATTTCAATAATAGTTTAAATTATGTTTTGCATTCTGTGCTTTGATGTCATGCAGGAAGTGTCATCACAAGATAAACTTTCACATCTGAGAGCCAATAAATTGTGCTTAGGTAGTCTAATGAAAATATTGTGAATGGCTATATGGAGTTAAGTGCAGTACAGCCAAGCAGCACAGATCCTTGTAGATATTTAACAAAGGGCTATGTTTGATCTCACGGTGTCATTGGCTTTGACACCATGGCACGGTACCAGTTTACAGTGATACGAATCCTATAATACTATATCATGCTTTTATCCACTAAATAAAAACCTGCCCTATGTTTTATTACAAAGTAGGTGGCCTGGAGGAAAAATATATGTATTCTTTCCTTTTGGAATAAAATATGCATTTGGGCTTCTCATTTCATCTCCAATCTGTGTTATTCCTTAAAAATGCAGAACTGCCTGAAGTCCTCTTTAATATTTAATTCAACAACTTTTTAATCTGTCATTATGCTGTGATGAAGTAAGCATCAAGTGTCGCTGAAAAAGATTAAATTATACTTGGAAATAGGAATTGAAATGATTTAGGGTTGGAGGCTGAATATTTGCTTTGCACAAGTAATAATAGTGGGAGCTTGGGTGAGGCACAGGTTTGGATCTGGCTGTAATGCCGATCCCCTCTCCCTGGTGGCTGCCCCTTGATTTACTCGGGCACTGCCAAACTTGATTTGATTTAAATGGAGGTAGGAAGTGGAAATTCCACACTATAATACATTAATTACTCTCTGCTACTCCTTACGCGGATTTTCTTTTTCTCTGTAAACATCATAAACACTGATGCAGCAACGCAAGGGACAGCAGCTCTGAGCTGCCTGGTAATTTCTTGTTAGCAAGCTTATCTTCAAATGGAAAAGCAGGAATATTTGATATCCACCTCTGGAAGAAGGGATGATGTGAAACAGATGAACACTTGTTCCTGTCCATTCATGAGGGGGTTTGTGCCAGTTTCATCCAATTGCTTAACCTGGGCTTTCACTCTCCCTATTTTGACGTCACCTTTGGATTTCTCTGCCGTGTTCTGGAGGGAAAGGGAAGAGCAATTTCACACTGAAGAGCAATGTCACATGAAAGAGTGATATCACATCACAGCTGTGAGCCTTGAGAGAGCCAGGTTCGAAATCTGCTTTCCGTGGAGCCGAAGCAGCAGTGCCTGTGGCCCTGCTCTGGTCACGGTCTGTGTGTGCCAGAAGCCTCGCCCAGGTTTGGCTCTGCTGGACACGGAGAGTCCCTGTCCCTGGCAGTGCTCAGCCCCAGCCGTGGGGATGGGGTGAGGCTTGGGGAGAGAGGTCCATGGTGCCTGGGCAGGGCACCTGGTGACGCTGGCATGGCAGCACCCTCCCACATGGAAGCTACTTCCAGCTACAGAGAATAAAGACAATTTTGGAGCTGTGGGGAGTTTTCCAAGGCACCACCTGACAGAGGAGAAGCTGTCTCCAAGCACAGCTTTCTCTTAGGTCTGAGGGAGAAGTGTCAGATTGTAGGAATACTGTGGGAATTCCTTTAATGGCTGCCTGAATGCCATGGCAGTGATGTCTCCAGCAGTACGAGGTCAGAGCTCAATACACTTCACAGTCCTGCTCCAGAAATGCCCCCACAGTATTTGTTTACAGTTCTGGCAAAACCTCGTTCTTCTACAGCAAATAGTAAAAAAGCCTCCGTTCCCTCCTAGCCAATGCATTATTTATAATTATTCTCCCTTCCTTGTAGAAATGTGAATATCTACATAAATAATTGATTACAATTATTAATTGGGGAACACGCAGTATTTTCACAGCACTCATGTTGTCTTGCTGCTCATGCTGGTCCCAGTCCCACTGTCCTGTGGCAGAGGCTCTGTGCCCGAGCCTGGGAGGGTCTGGAGGGGCTGGAGGAGTGAGTGTGTCCATTGGGGCACGGCTGGGGGTGTCCATTGGGGCACGGCTGGGGGTGTCCATTGGGGCACGGCTGGGGGTGTCCATTGGGGCACGGCTGGGGGTGTCCATTGGGGCACGGCTGGGGGTGTCCATTGGGGCACGGCTGGGGGTGTCCATTGGGGCACGGCTGGGGGTGTCCATTGGGGCACGGCTGGGGGTGTCCATTGGGGCACGGCTGGGGGTGTCCATTGGGGCACGGCTGGGGGTGTCCATTGGGGCACGGCTGGGGGTGTCCATTGGGGCACGGCTGGGTGTGTCCATTGGGGCATGGCTGGGTGTGCCCGGTGCTGGCCTGGAGGAGTGAGTGTGTCCATCGGGGCACTGCTGGGTGTGTCCATCAGGGCACGGCTGCGTGTGTCCATCGGGGCACGGCTGGGTGTGTCCATCGGGGCATGGCTGGGTGTGTCCATGGGGACACGGCTGGGTGTGTCCATTGGGGCACGGCTGGGTGTGCGCTGTGCTGGCCCGGGGGCTGTTGGTGGCCGCTCTGGGCTTGTGCAAAGGTGAATTTTGTCTGACAGGGACAGAAGTTTTTTCCAGTCTAGAGAGATGTATAACCTCAGTCAGAGGAGCAGCCTGCTCTGTGCTGCTGTAGAGCCAAGCACCTTTTAACCTCTTCAGACTGTAAATTCTGAGCAGTTGATATTTGAGTGTAATTCCTCTCCAACTGGCATTATTATTTGATTGCAATGAATTACCTTTTTAAAAAAAATCATAAGTATAAATTCACTTGACTGATCCTGCAAATTATTTATGATGTAGTGTTTTGGTCTAGGATAACCTTTTAAAATAAATCAGTTTTTCAATAATAGTTCAATGTTTGCCCACCTAATGGTGTTCCCATTAAGATCTGCATTTGTCACCAACCTGCCTTTTCTGCCTGTGCAGGAGACAAGTCACCGCCCCTAAACCCACTCTGCTTGTAGGGTAAAGTAAATGCATGTCTTTGTAGGAGAATAAATAAAAAGAGCAAGCTGAGTCAATAAGCGGGTTCAATTCCTGCCTGCAGCCATGGCGGACAGCTCATTTGGTAGATGTGGGTGTTTTGTTTACATTTATAATGCAGCTTTATTTAATGCTGACAGATATAGCTTGTGGCAAATGATAGTCAGAATGTATGAGCAGTCATAATGCTTCTGTCTTCTTATAGTGTGCTGCTGAAAATAAGCAGTTCACCTCTGTTTTTATTGAGGAAAGGATATGAGACAGCTATAGCTTCGCGAGGCTATTTATTGAGTTGTTTTACTAGCTGTGAACATGCCGCTTTATAGCAGTTGTGAAAATGGACTTTGCTAGTGTGTGGGAAAGGAAATAACATTGCAGTATACAAGGGTAGTAAAAAAACCCTCTATAAATAATTTTTCAGACTGAAGAATATTCTCATTTAAACAGCTAGAGAGCCTGGTGATTTTTGCCAGCTGCCAGCTCTTCCCGGGATGGCATTGGGTTAAAATTGCTCCATCAAATGCTATTAATATTTTAATGTCAAAAAATAAAATTTGGATAAGCCGTTTGGAGCGGAGGTGTTGAAGAGCTTTGCAGGGTGGTTTGGAGTTGCTGCTGAGTTCTGTGTATTCGCACACCACCCGTGTTCGATAGCGCAGGGTGACCCTGGGCCCTGCAGGGCTGCGAGGAGGAGCCGTGTGTGGCACAGCTCCGGAACGCAGGTTCTGTTTGGAATTGGTTTGAGTTTCCACTCGCCGGGGCTCTGCTGTGAGGTTCTGTGGGGTTCTAGTGGTGCTGTGGGAAACTGGGGCCGTGGCTCAGGGTCCAGGGGACTCCCAGCAGGGTTTGTCCCCAGGAAGGTGAGGCAGGGCTCTGCTGGGAGTCAGGTCCTGCTGGCAGTGGGGTCCCAAGGGAATGGGGGTGCCCCGGGGAGCCTCGGGTGTCTGCCTTCACCTGTGCAGGTGATCCCGCCCGTGCCCTGCTGCTGCTGCTGCTGCAAACCGTGGAGGTTTGAGTTTTAAACATGTGACCCACGGATGAGGCAGGATTTCAGATCAGTGCCTTTCCTGGTTTTATTCCCATGTTCAGCAGCAGCACTGAGGGGCACAAATCATTTTCATGTATGCAAAAATAATTTCGAAAATGGTATTAGTCTCAGCAGGTGAGGCCTTTTGTTTCTTCCATGTTTATGTACAAATTCCTAGGGAACAGTAAATATTAAATTGAAATAACCCTCCCTTATTATTACACAGCCAAAGATTCAATTTAATTCTCTTCAGATAAGGTTTTTCTGGACACATATTTGCAATTGCCTGTCCTGTAAATACAGTTCAGACCGTAGCCAGGGGCTCCTTCCCACCTGCCTTTTCTGCAGGAAAGGCACCGTATTTCTGTGCTTTTGGATTTTTTGGATGCAGACACCTTCCTTCTCACTCTCATTATGTTTATGGATGACAGGAGTGCAGTAAAATGTCCCCTTTCCCCCTTAACTGGACGGAGAAATGGGTTAATCTCTCCACAGAGCCATTCCTCTACTTCACCACCTGTTTCCAAATCCCAGTTGTCGAAGGAAGGGAAATTCAGAGCCTGGTGTGGGCTTGAGGACTGGGGGGATGGCAAAGCCCTGGCAGCCCCTGCACCCAGGGGTGACGTGAGGAGGGGTCTGCTGTGTGTGTTTGGTCGGAGCTGGCAGCCTGACAGCTCTGGGAATGGCACTGCTGTGGCTCGGTGCCACCCGGGCTCCCACCCGGGGAGCTGGCACAGGATGGTGCCTTTTCCTGGAGAGCACAAGGGCACTCAAACCTGCGCTCTCCTCCTCTGATGAGATACCCCGGAGGTTATTCAGAGGTGAGATATAATCAGCCAAAATTTTACATTTTATTCATCACACTACAGAATTAATTTCATTTTTATGAAAATAAATATATGGTCTAGCTCTCCTAATATGACTATCTCCGTGGTGTTTAAGTAATAATCATTTATTGTTTAAATACAGTAGAGGCTGTAACAAAATGCTGTCAAGAGCCATCACACTCATTAACCTGCCAGCTAATTAGCCTCCTCCTGCCTGATTGCTGACAAGTTCTTCAATCTGAACCTATCACTGTTGTGTCAGCGCTGAAGCACCAAGCGAAGTGGAGGAGGGCTCCATTAGATGTTTGCGAACAAAGTCTGTGCATTAAAGGTTTGTTTTCTGCACTCCAACAAATGTTACAGCATTAATATTCTCAGCTATAATTAAATTGGCAACTCTTAATTATGGTAATTAGTGCATTAACCATGTCTTGCCCGGCGTCAGTGGCAGGCGAAGCTCGGGGATGGAGGAGGAAAGCCAAGACGCTGCCCATTTCCCGGCAGAGCTGTTGTGCCAGGGGGCACAGCCTGTGCCCCTGGGGCTCCAGTTGTACCTCGGGCAGAGCTGGGGGAGAGGAGGAAAAGCCGGGATGTGCTGGCGCTGAACACTTGTGCTTGGTGTAGGAAACACCTCTGGAACAGAACGAATGCGAACGTCCCCCCTGTGTCCGGGTTTGGTTGGGGCAGCAGCGCTTGGGAAGGGCAGAGCACGGTGCCCCTCCTGCCCCCTCCCAGACTCTGCAATCAATTGCCCAAATTTTCACTCCTGGAGAGCCCAGAGAGAAGGGCTGTTCTGCCTGATGTCTCTGTGAGGCAGCAGCTATCTGGGGGCAGCGATTCTTGCTCCTTTCAAAGGGGAAAAAGTGTTACCTTGATACGTGCTCTCTTTTTTTCCCCAGTGCATAATAATTCCATATGTATATAGGAAAAAGGGAGATAACCCAAGGCGAATTTAATTTCAGATTGGGTTTTTGCTTAATGTATTATTCATAGTATTATTTATATCATCACTTAGACATATCCCTGGCAATAAACTGAAAACTTAACTTTAACAATATCGGGCACCTCTGTTTTGGGGGCGATGGTGGGCTGGGAGCCTTTGGCTCCTCTTCATCACGTGCGAGGGTTTAATAAAGGCTGCGGGGAGGGGGAGGGTGTTTAATGAGGGGCTTGGAGGGGGGTTGTTTGGCAGCTTTTTTTTTTCCCCCCAACATTTTTGCTGCATGACCTGGTTTTGCATTTTTCTGCATCTCTGTTCATCTAATTAGGATGTTCTAAAAAGACCTGGACCACTTATTGTACAGAACTGTAGCCTGTGGGTATTTAATAAGGAGCTTTCAGTGGTACATTTGCATCTTTTGCTCCGGGTCTGAATAGCGAATTACCTTAAAGATCATTAGAAGCGCTGCTGCATTGTTAAAACCAGGCCACGGTATTCTAATGACAGTTTAAAACTTGAGGCGTTCCCTCTGCCACGGCTCGCCCCGGCATAATTGTGCTCTGCACGGGTGACCCTGCTGCAGACGGCCGATATTCCCAGCGCCTCCTCCGCGGGCGCGCTGAGCGGGCAGGTGGGCTCAGCTCCCACCCCGACAGACACCCGGCACGTCTGGGGCGCGTTCCTGCGGGCAGGTGGGCTCAGCTCCCACCCAGACAAACACCTGGCACCTCTGGGGCGCGTTCCTGCGGGCAGGTGGGCTCAGCTCCCACCCAGACAAACACCCGGCACCTCTGGGGCGCGTTCCTGCGGGCAGGTGGGCTCAGCTCCCACCCAGACAAACACCCGGCACCTCTGGGGCGCGTTCCTGCGGGCAGGTGGCTCCCAAACAAACACCCGGCACGTCTGGGGCGCGTTCCTTCGAGCAGGTGGGCTCAGCTCCCACCCCGACAGACACCCGGCACCTCTGGGGCGCGTTCCTGCGGGCAGGTGGGCTCAGCTCCCACCCAAACAAACACCCGGCACCTCTGGGGCGCGTTGAGCAGGCACCGGTGGCCTTGGGCTGTGTTGGGTGTCCCCAGGACTGGCACTGCACGGTGAGGGGTGCTCCCAAAGCCCTGCCACTGAGGAACAGGAGAGGCTGAGCTCAGGGACAGCCCTTGGGAAGCTGGGAGCAGCGTGGGTGGCTTGGCTGAGGGCTGAGCCCCTTGTGCCACCTTGGGCTTGGCTGCCTGGGCTGCTTTGCCCGGCTCCTCCTTCCCAGATGTATTCCTCTCTCTGTCTGGTCCCTGTGGTTCTGCTTCCACTTTCCACAGCACATTTTGTGGAGCTGATGGGCTTTGTGGCTGCCCAGATTTTACGACACAACTTGGAGAGGTTTCCCAGGGAGACTTTCACATTCCGTGTGCCAGCTGAGTGACAATGCTGACCAGGTGCTGAGCACCTCTCCTGCTCTTTGTCCCTGCCTGGACAATGTTGGTGCTGTGCCCACCAGTGGGCAAACGTGTGCCATGTTTGGCATTTCCCAGCCTCCTGGTTATTCCTTCCTGGCTGCAGAAGTGATGCCAAGCCAAACCCAGCTGGGTGCTCCAGGAGCCCATGTCCAGGACCTGGCAGGGAGCCTGTGCAATCCAGGGAGCCCCTTGGTGCCTTCCCTTCGCCCTCCCTGGGGCTGAGAGGCTGCCGAGCCAAGCCTGAGCACTTCTTCCTGAGTAAATCAGTGCTGGTGGGGCAGCGAGGCTCTGATGGAGTCCCATGCTGAGGAATTACATGAAGAAATGAGGAACCTTCAGGTGAATCCACTGCTCAGGCAGGTGAATGGTTTTAGATGGTTAAAACTGCCAGAAATAGGCTGGTGATTTGGCAGGGAAGCTGTTTGTGCAGGGAAGAATTTCTCTTTAAAAAATTCAGTGTAACCAGCATTATTTTTTTCCTCTGGGATCCCAGACAATGAATGCACAGGCCTGTTCATTAATATCAGTTGTCTTCTGCGGGGAGTATCCAGATTTGTCGTGCCAGGTTTTAAATTTTTAATGTATTACCAGTTCTTACGTGGAGCAGGCCTTTTCTTTGTTCTTTTTTACACTAATACTGTTTTGTATTCAACCTCGCGCTCAACTGATGCATCTCTTGGTGTCCCTTGTAAAAGCTCTCCCCTTATCAGCCCTGTTAGGTCTGACAAAGTCTGTCTTTGTGAGTTCCTGCAAATGTTCGCGTCCAATTTTCCTTTCAGAGAGCAGGGTGGGGGTTTGAGCAGTAATTGCTCTATGCAAATCCGCGGCTGGTTTGGTGACACCGGTGCTGAGGCTCTGTGGGGCTGGACCCCGGTGTCCAGGTGTCGGTCACCGCAGAGGCTGGAGGGAGCGTCACCCCACAGTGACCAGCGGTGCCTCAGAGGGGGTCTGGGACCACCAAGGCTCTCAGCTCCACCATCGGTTTGCTGCAAAGCAATCGCACCAGGAGCTTCCCTGGTTCCTGGGCTGGTGAGAAGCTCCCATTCCAAGCTGTGCCCGCTCTGGCCACGCTCCGGGCTGGGCACAGCCGTCATGGGCCGGGGCTCTGTGCCCGGCAGTGCCTGGCAGTCGCCTCATGCGCTGTGCGGAGCCCTCAGGCGCGTTCCGGGCTGCGATGTGTCGAGTCGAACCAGACCAAGCGATTTGCATGACAGACTGTAACTCTTAAAAATTGTGCTCGTAAACATAAATAATTAATCACATTATAGTTTTTATCATCCTTTTCCTTCCTAGCAGTATTAATAAGTAGCTCATCTTCTAGCAACACCTGTTAAACCCAAAGCTGTCAGTCTTTATTTTCCCCAGAGAGCCAGGGAAAAATTTGTTATGCAATAATTTCTCTTTTACTTTCTGCTGTGACTTGGATGTGTTTTGTGTTGATCTGTGTGTACTCAACGTGTGAGAATTGTCTCCATTTTTTGCTTGCTTTGTGCACGCCCTGCCCTGCCTGGGGCACCGCTGGGCTCCTGGTTGTTCTCCTCAAGGTACCATCACACTGCTGACCCTGTGCAGGCCTTGGGAAGGGTCACTGGGGAGGTCCTATCGGGGGCAGTGTTGGTGTCTCAGTGTGGCCACCACGGTGCCCGGCCGCGCTCCTACACCCTGGCCCAGTGGCGCAGGAGCCACCGGCATTTAGAGAACCTTTATTTCCACTTGGTTTCCCTCGTACAACAGTCCTGTGCTGCACAGTGCCTGCTCAGAGACCCCGTGACGGAGGGGTCAGTCAGGATCAGCTGCTCCCCATCCCCTCAGCTCTGGTCACAGCCCTTTTGCCCCTGTGCCCAGGGAGCCATCCAGGGGGCAGCTGTGCCCTCTCCAGCAGTTCGAGGTCCCGTTTCCCCATGGCCCTGGCTCATGGCTGAGGTCACAGTGACTCTCTGGGTGCTTTGCAGTGGCATGGGGATGTGAGGGCTGGGGTGGGCCATGCGTGGACAGCCCAGCAGTGGGGTCTGAGCTGCTCCCGGGGCTCTCCAGCTCCAGCGCTGAGCGCTCTGGCAGAGGATGCACATCTGCACATGCATCCCCCCTGTGCCACGGACACGGTTCACACCTGTCACCCCCCTGTGCTGCCCAGGCTCCCTTTGCCCGTTTGGGGTCGGGTGTCTCAGCTCAGACAGCTCCTCTGTCGTATCCCCGTTGCTCCCTGTGCCCCCGGCAGTGCCAGCGCTGCCTGTGGCACGGGGAAGAGACCTTGTGCTGCCCTGCTCCATCTGCGCTGGCTCTCCTCTTCCTCAGTTTACAGCCCTGGAATTCCGATTTAATACTCATGCAAAGAGGACTGCAATAAATCTCGTAGTCAGCATTAAATATTGTTTGTTTTAGCTGCCTTGCACTCCATGTTTCCCCTTTTAAGGCAGAGCCATTCCAAAAGGTTAGATTCACAGTTAGTGGCGCTTTAGCTCTCCCTTTTGAATCAGTGAGGTTGCCGTTTTATTGCTCTCTGACTTGCACTTCAGTGATGAGAGTAAACTAGCATCAGATTAAAGGTCAGCAAATCCCATCAAAGAGAGGAATATTAGGGGCACAGATAGTTGGAGAGGCAGCACACCACTGGGTATTGACAGGGTGATTCCAGGGTATCACTCAGCAGAATTATAGCTGCCCAGAGAGTCAGTACTGCTTTAATGAGCCTGTGTGAAGAGGAAGAGGGTGGATTTATGTAGTTCCTCATAATTTTCTGTAGAGACTGTTATTGCAGACATTCTGTGGAGTGTTCTGGTCTTTCATTTAATTCAAAGGTCCTGGAGCTTTTCCGTCCAAAGATTCCTTTCTGTTAGCTCAAATCAAAGCTGACATCTCTGCCTCTGCCACCTGAAGCACCGGCTCAGGGAAGGGCTGTTCCTAGCAGGTTCCAGGTCCTCTATGCAGGGTAATCCAATCTGCAGGGCTGAGCAGGGGCCTTGCTGGTGTGTGTTTCACCATCAGACAGAAGACATTTCTGTGTCTCTCTGAAACAAAAAAGGCAAGAATTTGCAGTGTGTTCCTCTGTGGTGTCTGGGCTGGGAATCCCACAGTTTCTGCCCTGTCAGGAAAGTATTGCCTCCAGTGCACGGTTTGCATGGTTTACATGTGCTTTCTTTCTTTTGTTGAAATGCAATTAAATAAAATACAGAGAGCACAGGGATCAAACTGTGGATATGTCAGGTCATGTGAACCCCTGCAAGGAGGAGAGCACCGTGGGGGAACAGCAAGCTGCAGCATTTATTCCTGCTCCCTCCTCTCCTGTGGGGCTGGGATATAGAGCCAGAGATGGAATGTTTATGCTGAGCCATAACAAAAGATTCCAAACACTGCCCGAACCTGGTGCCTTCTCCCTGAAGGCAGCAGCTGGAGCATCTCTGTGCGCAGAGTCCCTCCTAAGCAGTTGGTGCTTATGCAGCTTTTGTTTACAGCTTGCTAAAAACAGCAATTTATGAGCAACTTTACCAATCAGTTTTAGAATCTGTTCAGTTTTATTACCCGGTGTAGATATCCATTTGTGTGATTTATTGGTAGGAAATTCTACAAGTATAAAACTTTGATCATATATTTACATGAGGGTGCATTTTTCCAATGTAAAAGCAGAGACCTCGTGTGCCTGAAGTGCCGCGGGGAGCTGGCCACGCCGTCCTGCTCGCTGGGCACCTGCCCCAGCCCCAGCTTCTGGGACACATCACCTGGAGGCTTTGCCAGGCTGTAGGGCTTTACTCACGATCTGGAGCAACTGGAAGGTCTTGTGGCAGGTGTCCATGCCTTCAGAGGAGGTTGGAACTGGATGATCTGCAGAAAGTCCCTTCCAGCTCAAACTGTTCAGTGATTCAGTGGGGCTGCACCCACCATTCCCAAAGCCACCTCTTGAGGGGTGCCTGGTGGCTTCCCTAATCCACCTGAGCCACACAGACAGCTCCATAAAGCCAGGCTATGTCCCTTACAACAGTGTAAATAAAACTTGATGTCAGCTGTCTGTGTCCTGCCATGTCGGTGGCCCTGGTGACTTGGCAGTGTGGGGACACAGCCCTCACTGCAGGCACAGGGGACACCGTGCCAGTGCCAGTGGCACCAGTGCCTCTACCTGAGCACGACCACATGTAGTCCACGTTTTGTGTTAGGAACTTTCTGCCAGATGGAGAAGTAAGAGGCTGCAGGGCCCAGGGAGGAAAGACGTGCAAGGGGAAGTCCAGTGAATTATCCAGTGATGAAGGATCCCTACTGCCACAAGGGGTTTATGGGGGAGGCTTACGGAGATCCATAAAATCCATGGCAAATCAAACCTGGTGTTTTTAGTGGGAAGTGGGGTGCAGGTTCTCCTCCTCCTGGGAGATGCTGCTCACAGTCCCTGTGGTGGCTGCAGCTGGGAGAGCAGACTCTCCATCAGCAGCATCAGCCCGACCAGGCGCCCTGAGCTGCGTGTGCTCCATGCGTGTGTAAATACAGCTACAGCCTTCCCAGGATGTACAGACTGGGGAGTGCTTGAGCGAGCACAGGGCAGGAGAGACCTTGGGTAAGTGTTTGTTTGTAGAATGAGCATTGTTA
>VYZT01040327.1:55727-66969 GCA_013400735.1 Pomatostomus ruficeps
TGCGGGCCAGGAGCTGTGCAGGAGCCACGGCAGCGGGGCCTGGCAGATGAGGGAATGAGGGACGGTCACAGCACTCCCTTGGCCAGGGTCCACCAGCCCTGCTGCTGCAGGGACTCCCAAGTGGAGCATCACCCTCTCTGGCTGCTGCATGGGTGGCTCAAGCCATGTCGGGGCTGTCCCAACATGCGTGTGCCAGCTCAGGGACACCCCGGGACGATGTGTGGTATGACCAACCTGTGCCTGTGTGCCTCTGAACAGGCAACAGAAATAATTTAAAGAGATGATGAGACATTTTTATTATTCCCATGAAATTATATGGAATTATAGTTTTAAATGAAGGTGACAGGTTTAGAATGTGTATTTTAGGGCAAAATTAATGCCGTGCTTTCTTGAGTTGGAAGGTTGGCCAGTGGGGGGGTCATGTCCCACTGCGTGTCCTCCTTGGGACAGTCACTGTGGAGTCCTGTGCTGTTCCAGAGTGCAGGGAGCGCGTTTCTGGTGCCCAGGTCTGTGACTGGCAGCTGTGTGGTGCTGGCACACCTGGCACAGCCTGCTTGGGGCCAGCGCAGGCACCTCTGAAAACCCGTGAGGTGCCGGGGCAGCACCCAGGACCCTCTGTGGCTGCAGCACCAGTACCTGCCCTGGAACAGAGCTAAGGAGGTTAATTGGGCTGGGAGGCACTCCGTGCCTTAAGCCTCTGGTGGAAATGTTGATTCAAGAAGCCGTGGCTCTGGTGGGTTTGTACGACTTTAATTATTTCTAAACTTCCTTTTCGGTGCAGCTGGCACCAGCCTGGCCTGACCTGATTCACTTACAAATCGTCAGCCCTGATCTATAGGGCACAGAGAAGGTGCTGACCGGGCAGCGTGTTGGAAATCCACAATTTAAAACAAAGATCAGTTTTAAAATCTTGTTGCGAGAGCACTGGAGATTTAAACACTTGCTTCAGTATCCTGGCATCATGACAGTCTCTGCACAGCCATGGGGAGCTCTAATCCCGTCTTGTCCTGCCCTGGCCTGTGAGCAGCCATTGTGGAGCACCTGAAGCCTCCATGGCCACTCCCACTGTGGCCACTCCGGAGGGGATGCTCCCGGCTCTGTCACCCCCATTTCCCTCCACCTGTGTGGTGCCAGAGAGCACAAGCACACTTGGAAGTGGATGCATCCATGGTATTTGTGCCCATGGGAGTGACAGCATCTTCCAGCTTTTCTCCTGCAGCCTCATGTAGCTGAGGAGCAAGTATCAGCTTTTCTCCAGGCATTTTAAACCAACACTTGGGCCTCATGGGAGGAACGGAATCCAGTGGGAGAGGTCTCCCTAAAAATAATATAGTGCTTTGATGCATTTGGAAAGAAATGAGAAGCAAGTCAATTATTTTCAAATAAATAATGCCCTTACTTTTACCACACAGCATTGCATCGGTGATGTAACACACAGGGTAGTGCCAGCCCTGCACGGGCTTAGCTGGGTCTTGGAAAACAACTGGAAAGTGAATGTCCCTGTCCTCGTGTGAACACCCCTCTGGTTCTTACAATGAGGTGTTTAAAATTCCTCAGGGTCCTTTAAAAGCCTTGCAAAGATGTTCCTGCTGTGTCTGGGAGCAGAGAGGGTCCCATGGCACTGGCTGGGCTGCATCGTCCGGGAGCGGCTGGGGAGGGGGTGGTGACTGGGGAGCTGGGGCAAGGCTGGGGCCATGCTGGGGCCGGGGCTTAGGCCAGGGCTGGGGCAGGGCTGTGCCCGTGGGGTGCTGGGGCCAGGGCTGTGCCCATGGGGTGCCAGAGCCAGGGCTGTGTCCCTGGGGTGCCAGAGCCAGGGCTGTGCCCGTGGGGTGCCGGAGCCAGGGCTGCGTCCATGGCCCCGGGCAGGCGGGTGTCACAGAGGGCTCGTGGCAGCCGTGCAGTGAGCGGGCAGCGGCCGGGCAGATGCAGAAGTACTGACTGTGTTTTCTCTTATTCTCTCTTTTCTGCCCAAGGTTTGAGCATCCGAGGAGCCCAGGAGGAAGACCCTCCCGATCCTCAGCTAATGAGACTAGACAATATGCTTCTGGCAGAAGGAGTCTCAGGTCCGGAGAAAGGTGGGGGATCGGCGGCAGCAGCTGCAGCCGCAGCAGCCTCTGGAGGGTCTTCAGATAACTCTATTGAACACTCAGATTACAGAGCCAAATTGACCCAGATCAGACAAATCTATCACACAGAGCTGGAGAAATATGAACAGGTCAGACATCAGCCTCTCAGTTGTTCGTGTACCTGACACTGCTCTCCTCTGCTTGCCAGTGGCCGCCACTGCCCGCTCTGGACCACATCCCTTCCTCCCCTTCCCCACCCCTCTGCCCATGGAGAGCCATGATGGGAGTCTGTGGGGCTCTGAGGAGCCGCTGGCTGGAGCCAGGACGCATGTCTTGCATGCCTGAGTGTTTTCTGTTGTCTGTAACTGCGCAAGAGCAACACCCAAGCCTGTGTTTCTCCCCTTTGCCCAGCCCATAGCGGCAGAGAGGAAGAGAGGTGTCTGTCACTCAGTGCCACCCTCTGCCCTGTGATGAGGTCTCACACAGCTGGGTCTGGCAAGCCGGGGAGCACAGGCAGATAAGGGCTGCATTGGCCATCTCAGCCCACAGGCTCCTGGAGCAGGTGGCAGGAGATTCTGGCACAAGGCTCAGCCACAGCAGGTTGGCTGGGGCACGTGGGAAGGGAGTGGGCAGTGAGGTGCCAGCAGAGCACCCGGCCCAGGCTTTGGTACAGGAACTGGGGAAATCCTGGTTCAGGCAGATGCCAGCACACGGTGTCTTTGTTTGGAGCGAAGAGCATGCTGCAGAGACCTGTAAGTTTGTGTTCACCACTGGGACCTGGTGACCCAACACATTTGCCACGCCAGTGGCACTGAGAACGTTTGCCACATGCTGCCAGGTGCCAGCAGCACCCTGTGTCTCGGGTGCCAGTGGCACTGCCTCGTCTGTGCTGTCTCTTTCACTGTGCTGTTCGAGTGCTGAACAAATAGCTGAGCAAACACCTGTCAGGGTCTTTGTGCAGATCTGCTGTTCTCCCCTGCCCCGCAAGGCCCCGCAGTCCTGTGCAGAGCCCTGAGCTCTCCTCTCCTGCCGGCTGCAGCACTGGGATGGGGTGGCTGTCGGATTAGTGAGCCCCACGCAGCAGCAGCGTGTCTCACACAGGCACAGGGACACAGGCTGCAGGCAGATCTGGGCCAGAGTGGCGGCAGGTTGGTGCTTGCAGCCGGTTCCTGGCAAACATCCTTGGACTCTAATAAGTTTAATGACGTGGGGGAAGCAGGAGCATTTTTTGCCCTGTGGCTCCATTTACAAAGGTTTCGGCTGAAATGTCACAGCCATCCGTCCACACCACAGGAAATTCTGGAGGATGCTCAAACGCTGCCGGAGCAGGAGAGAGAGGTAGAGCTGAGGATGAGATATGCGTGCTTCCCCACGGATCCTGACACCCAGCCACGTCTGCTCAACAGACATATGATGATTTCCCCAGCCTGGCAGCAAACTGTCTCCTGCCGGTTCGTCTCAACGCACTGCCCGAGAGGCAGCCAGGGCTTGGCATCTCAGCCCCTGGCACCGCAGGTTCTGGGAGCAGGAGCCCTCCTGCAGCGGGGAGCCCGTGCCGGGCACCTGCCCGTGCTGCAGAGCTGCTCCTGCCATCCCCGCCTGGCGCAGGCACTCGGGTCCCATGGCAGCAGGAACCAGAATGCCTTCCTGGAGATGCTTTCCAGGCAGACTTTGATCCTGATATTTGTTGCCAGTCAGGGGAATGCACTCAGGAAAAAAAAAAAGGGAAAGAGGAATGGAAAGTGTGTCACGC
The DNA here is from genome assembly GCA_013400735.1 of Pomatostomus ruficeps. Taxonomy (NCBI): domain Eukaryota; kingdom Metazoa; phylum Chordata; class Aves; order Passeriformes; family Timaliidae; genus Pomatostomus; species Pomatostomus ruficeps. The sequence goes on from VYZT01040327.1 coordinate 59,547, forward strand.
CATCACCCAACACTCCCTCGCTGGGCGCCGGGAGAAATGGCCACGCACAGGCAGCGCCTTCCATAATTTACAGCTCCTATAACAGAGATGACATATTGAAAGCTATCTGCTGTAATTACACTGAAATACATTTTTTGCTGTAGGCAAAAGTACTGTAAGGGTCCCAGGCCTCCCGGAGCATCTGGGAACCCACTTCCCAAGTTCACAGATGTCTCCAGAATTCACCCCGATTTGGGGTGAAGTGTGGCAGCTCAGAAGCCACCACCAGCTTCACAGAGCACTGGCTGCCACCCTGCCCCTCAACATTGTTTTGGGCCATTTCCTCTCTTTTTCCTGCGCAGTCGTGATGAAGCACTGAGGCAGCAGGAGCATCCCTGCTCCTACAAGGTTTCTGAGCAGGTTAACAAGGCCATCACTTATAACCTGACATTATTAATAATGTCTCGGGCACCAAGCAGAGGCCTGAAAAATAGTCCTGGAAAAGGGATCAAGTAGCTCGGACGCTATAAATAAACAAGAGAAACAAGACAAAGCATCAGAGTCTTCTGAGCTTCCTCCCACTGTGCTGCGTGAGGCAGCTCTGCAGAGGGGAGGTGCTGGTGGAGATGAATTAAACTCGGGCTCTCCAAGCAATTGTAGCCAAACCAAGTCTCATCAGGCAAGTTAAGTAAAGTCAGGGAAAGGCTTTTGCTTCTTGAAAGCAAGAAACTTATTTTTGCATTTAAATGTTCAGTTTTTCATACTGTATCTCTTACAGAAAACACATACCTGAAAATATTTCTATTGAAATGGTTGCCAATTTTATTGTACTTTAAAATTGAATTCCTGGGATCTGAAAACAAGGGGGCTTGTGGCAAACTGTGTGCCTGGAATGTCCATCCAGTGCCAAATCCTTGGGTTCAGCTGTATTTTGGAACAATCAGAGCTGCTGCGTGATCTCAGGGGCAGAGCTGCTGCATTTCGGTGCCTGTGTCCCCTTCCCTCCTGTGCAGCATTTCCCGGGAGAGCCAAAGCTGCTGCTCCTGCTGTCGGTGGGAGGGCTGGACCCGAACCTTTGCATGCTGAGGTTGTCCCTGGTGAGAGAATGTGCCAGTGGGAAGCGAGGATGAGACACGCTGAACTCCGTCACTGGGGCTCGGAGAGTCCTGACAGACCCGGGGTGGCAGGGATGAGCGGTGGTGGCCGCGCTGGCACCGTGGGCACCGGGCTCTGCGGGCACCGGGCTCTGCGCCCTCGGCAGCGGCGAGCGAAGGGCTCTGCACCAGGGCTCGCCCGGCCTCGCCGAGCGCTGCCTCACACGGGTGCTGCAAGGATGTAAATTAGCCTGTAATTTACTTTCAGTAGTGTAAAGAAAAAAAATCACTTTGCCTGAAGTGTATGCATCTTTCTTAAGGGTGTACCCAGATTTTAATTATCTAAATGTAAATACTTAACGAATTTTACTTAGAGTAATGAGCTAAAGTGCACACTACATAAATGAGATGTTCTAATTAATCATGTATGAACTACTGGTTTAAAGAAAAGCTATGTGAATTCTGCGAATGTTGGGCTATTGCCAAATTGCTAATCAGCATTTGCATTCATAGATGGCTTCACTTAATAAGTTGTGAGACGTTCAGCAAATGTTATAGGAAATTATGAGTTTTTAGATGCATAAACTTTTCACTTTTAACTCTTTCCCTCACATAATCTATTGAAATGTTGGAGAATGCTTGAAAATGTGGTTGTCAGACATTTTATGTACATATTTTGCAGCCTGGCTTTAGAGGGAAGAGGGGAGCTAGCAGAGCTCATGTCCTTGTGGGATGGCACAAACCCATGTCTGAGCCTCTTCTTCCTCCACAGGCATGTAATGAATTTACCACACATGTAATGAACCTCCTCAGAGAACAGAGCCGGACACGTCCCATTTCTCCCAAGGAGATTGAAAGGATGGTGGGCATCATTCATCGAAAATTCAGCTCCATCCAGATGCAGCTTAAACAAAGCACTTGTGAAGCAGTAATGATTTTAAGATCAAGGTTCCTTGATGCCAGGTAAGGCAGAGGCAAGTGCCCCCATCTCTTTTGGGGGGAAAGCAGTAATTTCTGGGCAACCCAGGAGAGCCTGGCCATGCTGGGAGTGGTGTCCCATGTCAGCAGGGACAGGTGGGAGAGGCTGCTGTCCCAGCAAAAGCCTTCATCCACGGCGGCTGTGAAAGGGACCCCCTGCACAGTCGGCTTTCAGAAGCAGCAATGTCTTTTCTACATATTTTAATGCAAAGACTGGGCTTGTTTGCCCCACCTGGGACACACCATGGGAGCTCGGAGTCTGTCCCCAGGGCCCACAGCCGCCTGAGCACGCTGCTTGCTCTGCAGGCTGCCGGGAGGCAGGCAGGGATTAGGAGGGGGGTTTAGGAACAGTCAGATTTGTTTTGAGGCCTGATGAGGTGGGATAGTAACCCCAGCCCCATCCCCTTCACAGGGCTCCTGCCTGCGGAGCAGGGCCCTGGCAGCTGGCAGAACGGAGCTGGGCAGAATAGGGAGGGGCAGCAGGCGCCATGCGGAGCCTCCCTCCTCCAGCAGCTCACGCTTCACACCTGAAAGCTGTGAGGAGCTAAACAAGAGCAAAATAATGTTATTAACAAGGAGGTCACTGGCAGGTGTGGGAAATCAGGGTAATTGCAGGCAGTTGGAGGAGACGTCTATGGAGAGCTCCAGGAACGCAAAGGTAGAGCCTGCAGATGTACACTTTAAAGTGATTTCTTTAAAAAGGAGGAAGGTAAATAAGGCAAAATGAGCGGAAGCATAGTAATGAGATAAACATAGCTCTAGGGAGGCAGCCTGCGTGCTCCAGGATCCAGCGCAGTTAGCAGCAGCGTGATCCTCTGGAAGAGCGCGCTGGGGATTGCGCTCGGCTGCCGGCTGGCCTGGGGCGCCGGCAGTGATTGCAACAGCCCTGGGGGAAGCAGCTCCAAGGAAATGTTTAACAGGAGCTTTCCAGAGGATGTTCTGCAAGAGGAGAGCGGCCGTGGGCATGGAGGGGTGGCACTGCAGCCGTGCAGGCACTGCCACTGTGGCAAGGGCTGGTGGCTCCCGCTGGCCGGAGCACATGCGGGTGCTCTCCATGAGTTCTGGTGAAGTGTCACACCTTGGTGCCTGTCCCATGTGGTGCTGGAGCTGGGGACACACCTTCGTGCCTGTCCCACACGGGGCCAGAGCCTGGGCCTGTGCAGCCCATGGCAGGAGGGGGCACAGATGGGTCTCGCTCACAAAGCCCTGAAATCCACTTGCTGTGGGAAGCCAATTAGCTCAGGGAGGGCCATGTGAGGACACATCAGCGTGGCTGCCCCATCCTATTCTGCTGTGCTCGCCCTGGGGAGCTGTGCAGGGCCCCAGCTGACCTGTGCTGAGGGGAAGGAGGAGAAGGAGGTCTGTGGGGCTGCTGCCGGCACAGAGGGGCTCTGTGGCCGGGAGCACAGGCTGTGAAATATGGGCTGCCGCCCCCCACCCAACCCTGCCAGGGACCTGCGGGCATCTGGAGGATCAGTTGTGTTTTCTTTTTCTCATTTCAGACGGAAAAGGCGTAACTTCAGTAAACAAGCCACGGAAATCTTGAACGAGTATTTTTACTCCCACCTCAGTAACCCCTACCCCAGTGAAGAAGCCAAAGAAGAGCTGGCAAAGAAATGCAGCATCACAGTATCGCAGGTAAGCAGCAGGGAGCCCCCCGCACCCCACAGCGTGTCAGTGTCCCGGTTCCCCTCGCAGTGCTGCCGCCTCCCTCCAGGCTCTGGGAGGTGGCTCCAGTGGAGGCAAATTCATGGAGCCAGGTGTGCCCAAAGCACCTCTGTCCCCCCTTCATGTTTGTATGGTGGCCCTGACGAGGTTTGCAGGGCGATGGCACGTGTCTGGGCTCTGCAGGAAAGGCAGAGCATGCCCGTGGTGGCTGGGGCTGTGCTGGGGTACAAAGGTGCTGTGCACAGAGAAGAAGATGAAAATAAAAGGGCAGCAAGGTTTGCACCCCACTTCCCATCAGCCTTCTCTCTGCACAGCAGGGAGGCTCCTGGCTGAGCCTTGCTCTGCTCTGAACTCCTTAGAGCTGACCAGGATTTTGGGGAAAGGACTGTTTATTGACAAATTTAGGATCTATTTTTATAGATCCAAATTTCCTTGATTGCTCAAAGTTGTTTTTTTAAGCCAATCAGAAATTCAGCCTCTGGCTACGCTGAAGCGACCCAAGTGGCTTCTCTGTGGCAAAACTGTATTAGGCAGATTTGCACCTTCTACCACGAGTACCAGCTGTTCCTGTGAAGTTAGCACAAGGAACCCAGCACATCCCCAGCCAGGACTGTGCTGCCCTTGGCTGCAGCTGCTTTCTGTGTGGGCCAGAGTACCTGTGCAGCTCAGACTGGTGTCTCGAGCGATGCTCAGGCTGAGGACACCATCGAGTTTTCCCTCACCAGGCAGCTCAAAAAGCAAAACACCGCTTGGCATTCCATGTGGCCTGGATGTTTGATAGAAACCCCAATTACTCCCACACGAATCTGGCTTGCACAGCTTGGGGAAGAACTTGAACTTGGGTGGCAGGGAAGTGCCCTGGCAGTTTCCAAGTTCTCTGGCTGCCCCGTTCCCGTCGCGAGGGCGGCTGTGCCAGCTCCTCCCTGCTCCCCCAGCTCCCTTATCAATATTTCAGTCCTTGAGAGGAACGGTGCCTGCGGCGCATGTGTTAACTATTAATGATTGCAGGCTGCAGTATTGGCATTATTAGCAACGCAACCTTTAGCTTTATAATTAAGACCTGAGTTGAGATTTACTTTATAGGTCTCCATTGAATGCATGAAAAATTCAGGCACTTTATTGAAGACTTTCAAATGAAGGGCTGCCCAGCTCCTCCAGATTGGGAATTACCTGACTTGGGATGCACCCCCAGTATCAGCCCTGGCAGAGCTGCCCCAGGACACGAGTGTGTGCCGAGCTGTCTCCTTGCCTGTTCCGTGGCACCCAGCACGCACCCCACTCCAACTGGGTGGGAACGCCTGTGCTCGGTGCCAGGGGAAGGTACAGGATGGGGATGGAGGCTGTTTCTCCCATTTACAAATAGCTGTGGTGATGGGCAGGAAGTTTTTGAGGGAATTCAGCATGTGGCTTGTTCCCTCTCACCCTGCTCCTTCCTCGCTCCTAGCATCACACCAGCGACTGCAGCCCCGCTGGGTGCACGGCGGCCGTGGCGGCTCTGGGCTGCTCTGCCGTGCCCTGAGGCATCCCTGCGGCTGCTGTGCATGCCTGGAACCAGCCAAACAGCCTGAGAGCACACGAGGGCCAGCGCACTGTGGTCTGCAGCCTTCATCTTGCTGCTGGTTTCAGTCCTTGGCACGAGATGGTTTGTGACAATTCCTTCAGTCAGTGGTGCCCAGAAATCTGCCAAGTGAGCCGAAGCAGCCTGCTGTATAGTTAGGAGAGGCCATGCCATCAACTCCAGCTGAAAGAAACCAAAAGTTCTTTGGTTCATGTAACTGGGGGAGTTGACATGGGAAAGGGCCCACTCGACCTGCTGAAGAGCTGTTCCCTCTGCACCCAGTGGTGAGCTGTGCCTGGCAGGGAGGGGCTTGGTGATCCCACCGTGTGGACAGATATAAACACAGATCTAGATAAGGCTGAAGTGACTGTAGGAAATGAGATGGAACATTTGAGAAGCCATAACTGATTGCTTCTAGTGCTAATAGATCTGATTTCTTTCTTAATTGGTTGTTTGATAAGATTTAATGTATATGCTCTAGAATGAAATAAAAGGCAGGCAGATGGTCCAACAACCCAGCAGTGGCAGAGAGCCTGTGACAGGAATATAGGTTTGTCTTTTTAATATTTGATACAGACATGAATTAGTTGTTTCTTGAATCCATTAGGAAGCCTGAGTGAGTGATGGGAGCAGCTGCATTGTGTCCTCCACAGCGCCACATCCAGCAGCTCAGCCTTGCTGGGTGACATTGCCAGCCTGGTGCAAGGGCAGGGCTGCCCACCCAGCCTGGCACCAGGGGACCAGGGGTGCAGGGCTGGGCCCTTGGCCGTGGCTGGAGCTTTGCTCTGGAAAGATGTTATAAATGACTTGGAAAACCTTGGGGTGCTATGGTAAAGCCTGGAAATGGGGCCATGTATCATGTAATGGGAGAGGAGCATGTGTGAGAGAGGGAGTGCCTATTGCTTGAGTTCCTGATGGATCTGCTGTCACAGCTAGAGAGCATGAACACCATGGATGTTCTAATCTTTGATTTCCAAAGGCTGCATGGCAGTCCTGCAGGGTTAGTGGGTGTTTTCTCGGTCAAACTGGGCTGGAGTTGTCTTTGTTTGCACTGAACAGGGTGTGTATTTTTGAGGCCATGTAGTGGAAGAGCTCTGAGCAGCAGCCCTGCACACACTGCTCCAGTGACTGACAGCAGAACTCGGAGGATGCAGCCCAGAACTCGCAGTGAATTGAGCAGTCACTGAAACCCTGGCAGGAGCAGCATCGCAGGCGACAGGCAGTGGCACCCGAGGAAGTGACTGAGCTGCACCTCGCTCGGGGCTTTCATGGAACATCTCTCAGTGTGTGTATTTTCAGCCTTGACCAAGTGTCCCTTGGACCTTGCCATGCCTGTCACCATGCCCCATTTACCTCCTGTGCTGCAAACACCCTGGAGGGGCAAAGAGCTGGAAAAAGGAATAAATAACATTAAGGGATGGCTTTCCAAACTCTGGAGCTGTTGGCTCATCTTTGATGAAGAGGCTTTGTCCTTTCCCTGGCTGAACCAGGCTCCTCTGTAGCCTCTCCTAACGATGATCCCAAGTGTTTCTCTCTTGTAGTGTCAGTGCCTTGTACATGCTGGGGGCAGATTCATGGCAGAACATTTTCTCCCTCAAACACTTAATTAGTGAGTGTTTTGGGTCATCCTCCCCCCAGATTAAGCTGCTGACTGGAAATCCTGCTGCCATGGCACTTTACTGAGCCGCAAAGAAAATTGTCTCCCGGAATCGTTTCCTTGCAGGTGGGAGATCGATGGTTTCAGTTTTGATATCGGTGTTTAAAATAATATGTAGAGAAGGTTTTTCGAGAAAAGCATAAAGACAAACTATTTATTAAGATGAACACCTCACACAATTTCATTTTTAAGAGTGCGGAAAAGGTAATTCTGGGGAAAAAAATGTCCTTAGCAGAGAACATTGTCGGCTGTAATTTAGAGCTACCCCATCAGCACACGTTGGAGGGAGATAAACTGTGTCGTCTGCTCTCCCTACCATGGCTGCGAGGCTGATGTTTTATACTTTTGCAGATGAGCCTCTTTCAGGGTGTCACAAACGACCATCAGTCCATCACACGGGCTGGAGAGAGGGCACAGCCAGCGCTGAGAGCGGGGCAGTGCAGTACAGCAATAACATCTTTCACCGCTTCAAACAAAAGAAGGATGTGG
>VYZT01040338.1:0-30736 GCA_013400735.1 Pomatostomus ruficeps
CTGGGCTGGGCTGGTGGGAGCTGAGCCAGGCTCTGGCACATGAATGCACCATCCTGTGCTTGTGGAGATCAGGGAGCAGCCCACGGACACGAGGAGACCTGCCCTGCCCCATCCCATCCCTCCGGGAGCTGGCTCACCAGGAATCCCCCACGTCAGCGCTTCGCCAGTGAGACATAAGGGAGGAATGTGGTGGCTCTGGCCCCAGATCTGCCAAGTTTCTCCATCAGAGAAGTAAAATGAGGACTCTGGAGATGCTGGTGCCCTCACCCCTGTGCCACTGCCAGCCTGGGGGTGACAACGAGGGTGCCCAGAGCTCCTGTCCCTGCACGGCCCCAAGGAGAGGACAGGGCACAGCGAGGCACCCCAACACTGCCAGGATGAGGGGAGAAGAACAGACAACAAAACAGAGCTTTTATACAAAACACAGATAGATCCATCCCAGCTGATGTGAGAGGATAAGAAAGGGAGGAGGGAAAAGCAGCAGCTGGGATTTCAGAGAACAATGTGGGGAGAAAGAAGAAAGAGGGAGGAAGATGAGTGCGGTTGGGTCGCCCATGGTTGTCAGCCCTTTTTGGGGGGAGGGCAGCAGGAAAGTCAGTGATCAGCCAGATCTGAAACCAGACAAAACTATTTCCACATGCCAATAAAACCCTGAGCGTGGAGGGTTTGCAGGGCTCTGGGGCCCCCACGCTGCCTCTAAAACAAACCAGAGGAGCTGGGAAGCTCACCCAGGCAGGAGCTGGGACATGGAAAGGAGCGCAGTGATGGCGTCTGACCTTTCCCTCCTCATCATCTCCCCCTCCTTGCCCGCTGCAGCTCATCCCTCCTGGCATTGTCTGTACCAAAGGCACACATGGAAAACAACTGGGCAGTGCAGGCATCACTTCCTGGGGCTGGTGATGGTGCTGGGTCTCCCACGTGGGTCTCTTGTGAGTTGGGTGGGCTCCAGCGTGGGGGATTGGGGATTGAAGGGCTGGAAGCATCCCTGCTGCCATGAGACAGGGAGCCTGATGGTGCCAGCCCTCCCCAGGCCGGAATGGGGACATTCTCCAAGCCATAGATGAACGAGACCTGCTCCCACCCTGTGTCCCACCTCGGCTGAACCTCCATCTCTCCCCTGGCTGAGCCACTCCCCGTAACTCCCCGTGCAGGCACCGGGCCCTGGCCGGAGAGGGAAGCAGCTGCCACTCCGAGCCACGATAAATCACCCCAGGGAAAGCACAGCGCCCACCGCCCGCTCCCAGGCCGTAAATCTGCAGCAGCAGGAACCAGAGCCGCTTATCGGGAGAGGCCACATCCCTCCCCAGCCCGGCTCAGCCCTCGTGCTGCCCACGTGGGGTTCCCGGGGAGAGGAAGAGGATGCCGGGTTACCCTGAACCACTGGCAGTGCCCACAGCCTTATCGGGCACCACGTTCCCTCCGGAGCTCTGCACCCCAGCACTCACTCCCACGCTCAGGGGGATCATCGCCTCCATGGCCGAGATCCAGTTCCTGTCCCTCAGCCTCGAGGAAACCCCTTCATCTTCTCCCGTGAGCTCAACAAGAACAAGGGCTGGACAACTGAAATGTTTTCCTCTTTGTTGCAGGAGTTTAGGAAACCTTGGACACCTCAGTCCTGTGGGAACATCCTGTTCTCTGGGGAATACAGGAGACAGAACCACAGGCAGTGTTTCCATCCCCTCTGGACATGGCAGAGGAGGCTACTGAGGAACACATCCAAGGACACACCAGGTCTGTGGGCACTTTGGGCACATTTGGAAACTGAGGGGTTCACCAGGCAGCCTGGAAGCCAGTGCCACACCCAGCTCCAAGAAAGGCTGCACCCTCATTATGTTAATTAACAGCGGAGAAGAAAATCAAGCACAGGTCTGCACCCCATCATCCCACTTCACCAAGGCAAATCCATCGGGCTCCACAGCCTCCTCGAAGGGAAAGGGTGACCAGAGTTACTCACAGAGGGGGGAAATGCGAGGTCTGATCCCAACCATCAGAGCAAGGAGAGGTTGGCACACCCCTGCATAAGCACAGCAGGAGTGAAACACCGACTGACTCCTCCAACCAGAGCAGGATCCCGTGCCACAGTCACCAGCAATCGCAGGAGGTGACAGTCACACCAGAGCACTGCTATAAATGAAGAGAGACACGTCCTGATTGGAACTACTGGGCACGAGGCAGAGCCTGATTGCAATGTGCTGCTCGCACATTCGCTGACCGGCTGAGCCGTGCTCCTGCACAGCTCCTAGGGCAGGGGTGGGATTGCGCTGGAAATGGGAACATTCCTCAAAATCACAGCCCCTGATCCCAACGGAGTGGGTCACCCTCCCCACGGCGAATGAGCCCACCAAAGCCAACAGGGCAAAAAATGGTAATGAGAGGTTTGGAGTTTGAAGGTAGCGCTGAAAAGCAGGTCCAGGGTGCAGAGAAATGTTACTCTGAGTTTTAAAAGAATAAAACTCGGTGCAAACATCAGAGCTCCTGCAGGAGCCTGGGGAAAGCCCTGCCCTCTGCACTGCTCTTGGTCCTCTGAGATTTGCTCCTGTTCTGTTCCCACCCAGATGAGCTCAGGGATGTGCTGCATCCAACACCTGTGAACCATGGAGAAGCCAGGAGACACAGAACACCTCACCACTCCCAGGAATATCAGCTGCCATGAGCAGGGCTTGGGGAGCTCAGCCAGGCTCCTGTCCCTTCACTGCACCGAGCCACGGGCTTCTGGGAAGAAAGCTCCAACCCCAGAGGGACCTCAGGGAGCCACCCAGCTCCATCCACGCTGTGACAGGACCTGAGGGACCCCAAGGCTTTGCTGAGCGCAGCCATCCTGCATGGTCACTGCTCACCTCCAGGGGATGCAGAGCACAGCAGGGTTTTATGATGGCATTAAACTCAATGTTCCCAGCACCTCTGGGAGTGCAGGACCTGCTCAGAAGGGTTATTTCAGCCTGAAGGGCAGATTTACCACAAACAAATCCAAATGGAGAAGCAGCCACGGGGTTTTTGCACCTTCTTCCGAGAAATGTTGGGGCCTCGAGCAGGAGAGGGGCACAACTTGTTCCTTCCTCTCTCCTTTCTCTTTCTTAGTAAATTAAAAATAATGGTAGCGAATGCCTCTCGGCTTTATCCTCTCCCACCAGAGCAGATTCAATTAGCAGCTTCCCTGCGTGGCAGAGGTGTGATTTGCTCCCAGAATGGGATGTATTAAGATGCAGGGCAGCAGGAAGTTTCCATCTGCCCCCCAACCAAATTCCCCAACCATTCCCACACTGAGGATCAGATAAGCTTTCGTGCTTCCCTTCCTCATTAATGGCGTTGGGAGGCGCAGCCCGTGGTTTTGTTAGAGAAGCCTTGAGGACACACTCACCTGGGAAAGCTCACACCGGATTCCTTTCTTCACCAATCCATGGATGCTCTCCACATCCAATCACCCCCAAAACCATGTCAGTACCCACCAGCTTGGCTCAAGGTGCTCCATACCCTGCTGCTGACACCAAAAGCACCCCGAAATATCCCAAAGGGAATTCCCATGATAGAGGTGGGCAGCTGAAACCTTAACAGGTCCTGTATAGAAACAGCACCGTGCCCCAAACGAGGGGTTCAGCCCCCTCAGAGGACCCAAATCCAAGCTGTTCCCTTTCCACCAACATCTCATCCTCCCGATGCCCAGGGATGAGTTTCCACACCTCATCCCGGAGCCGAGTGCCCAGGGTGAGCTGCTGCATCCAGGCAGGAGAGAACGAAGCTGAACCACGCTGCTCCACACCCCTCACACCAAGCCCTCTGCATCCCACGATTCCCATTTGATTCCCCTTTAAAGGGGCTGTAATGCAGCATGTATTTATACTTCAAAACAGCTTGTTTGTGTAATTGCCAAAAAAATGTTAAAAAAAAAAAAGACACAAAACAGCCCTGCTACAATGACTAATTAGCTCGCTCCTGCCTCGTCCCCTGTAAACAAATGTATTTGTAACCAATTTGCAAGCACTTTGCATAAGGGGCCCAGAACACTCGTGCCTGTTTGATGCATTTTGACATTAATTTGATAATAGCGGCTTAACAAGGAATCCAGGCTCCCCAGCTATAAATATGCTGCTTTTCCACTTCCTTTTATCTGCACAGTGAAATAATGTTTTTCCCCCTGCTGCAATAACCACCATCCAACCCTTTCATGAATGCCCTTTATGTCCTTTAGCATTTTCAAGGCTGCTTTGCTTTTTTTTTTTTTTTTCCTTCTCCTGCTGGAGAAAGTAAAAGGGTTTTATTAGTTGTATTTTTAATTCCTGTTCATCAGGGAGGAAGGAGAAGAGAGGACGGTGATGGTGCTCTGATAATGCAGCTTTGAGGAGACAGGGAGGAGAGACTTGTTTGTTCAGAAATATTGCTCCATCCATTTGTGTTTCCCAGGAAAAAGAAAGCTCATTCTTTTCCTTCTCTTCTCCACTCGCCAGGGCTCTCACTTGTCATGCAAGCCTTCACCACCACAGCAAAAACCAAATTCAAGCACAGGGAAATGGGAATGGGACCCTGGAGTCCACTCTGATGGCAACCAAAAAGCAGAGAGGGTTGGATCACAGGGACTGAGCCAGGGCTACGGTTCATCCGTGCCCTGACACCGTCATTTCTCCTCTTCTGGTGCTTCCCAAGGCTTTCCACCTCTCCCCATGGTCAGAACCTCGCTCACACGCCAGTTCTCCCTCGTGCAGTGCAGGTATCCTCCTGCTCTGCCTCCCCTGCCAGCCCCAGGGACAGGCCAGCTCTGGGGCTGGGAAGGACCAAGCCCAAATTAGCACCTTGGGAATTGTCAGCTGCACCCTGTGGCCACAGACATCCTTCAGCCTCTGGGAGCTGAAGAAATTTGGCTTCTCTCCTTCACACTCCCTTCTCCCCTGTCTCCACCTCGGAGCCTGCAATGCACAAACTGCTCCCAAACTGACCCAGGGGGTGAAGTTGTACTTGGAGCACAGAGCCAGAGGACCTCTCCTCCTGCCCATCCCATTCCTGGAGAACTCCCAGGGAATGTCCCAGCAGGTGGAAGAACCAGGACTTGTTTTCCCCCTCTCCCTGACACCACTACTCCCTGTGCCCACGTAAGGGCTGTGCAGGGGAGGTCAAACCCAGAAACACGTGGAGACATCCAAGCACAAAATCCCTCCCTGTGCCAAGCCGAGCTCTGCACCCTCAGCATTCCCACACCTCCACTCCAGTTCTCCTTCCTGGAAACAGAGTCAGGTCCCTCCTTGCCAAGAGATAAGCTGGCAGAGGACATGAGATCAGTACCAAAAGGGAAGAGGGATGCTCTGCACAGGCTGTCCCCGGGTTTCCTCCCACCACTGTTTCATCCTGACCACAGCCCCTGCAGCCATTTCCCCCGAGTCCTCCCCTGGGATCACGAATTCCAAAACCCCACAGCCAGAAGATGGAAGTTTAGCAAAGTCCAAAAGCACATTCTTTCCTCAGCCTCCTCCCTCCTTATCTCCTTCCTCCCTCTCCTCAAAGCACTTTTAGATAAATGTTATTGGAACAATAAAATCCATAACTTAAACACAAGCACAGGAGGGATGGGAGGAGGGTCTCCACTCTGTGCCTGGGTGAGCAGACCTGCCAGAACAAAAAAACAGAGAGCCCATGATCCCCTCTGGAATAAAACCTGGGATCACTGCAGGCAGAGATCCCAGCAGAGTCTCCTACAGTCCCACCACACGTCCTGCATGGCCTCACTCACCTTTTAAAAACTGATCACACCCCAGTCCTGAGGCTCTTCTCTACTTCACCCACCTGGGGCGAGCTGACTCAAGCACATGAGTACACGAGCTGCACCATTTTCCACCAAGCTGCTCCTCCTGCGTGTTTATTTTGTGGATTTTCTTAACCCAGAGAAGGTGCTGAAGCCTGGCTCCCTGTGTACCACTATCCCTGGGAATGGCAGCACAAGAGACAGCTCCACAGGGTGCACATTTTCCTGAGCACTGATCACAGAGACGAGCCCGGGGGCTGTGTGGCCCCAGCACATCCATCCCACTCCCCTCCAACCCCTCAGCGTGGGTGGCAACGCCCTTTCAGCCACCACTGCAGAGCTCCAGGATCCAGATGTGGCTGCCAGGGCAGAAGAGATGCTGCAGGGCAGGTTAATGCCTGAGGAATTCCCCTCACCACGAGCAGCCCATCCTGCCCACTCCCACCATCCCCTCCCTGCAGCCTCAGCCAGCCCAGCTCAGCTCAATCCACGCAGTCATGGTGCCATTGATGGGATTTTGGCCATCCCAGTTTACATTTCACCAGGCACTTGATTTTTTTCACACAGAGCAGTGGTGCAGGTCCTGTCTGCTGTCCAGGGCTGGAGGGGTCAGAGCTGGGTGTGGGTGGTGGCCTGGGGGTGCTCAGACAAGTGGACCTTCCTCGAGTCACCATGAGTCACTTCCCCAGGGATAAAGGTTATAAAATCCCAGAACAGTTCAGACTGGAAGGGATCCAACCCTGATCCTCACAGATCATCTCATTCCAACCTTGCTGCCACGGGCAGGGAACCTTCCACTAGACCAGGCTGCTCCAGTCCCCATCCAGCCTGGCACTGAATGTTCCGTCCCGCACCAGCGCAGCTCAGCAGTCGGATGCGCAGAGATCCAAGGAGGAGAAGCATTTCCTAAACACAGAGAAGCTCCTCCTTTAGCTGAGCCCACAGCCACCACCACAGAGCAGCATCCCCAAACCTCAGACACAGAGGAATGGGGCTGTAACCCCAAAAGTGCTCATCCCAACACTCCCAGTGACACCCCACAGCTCCCAGTGCACCCACATACACCTCACCTGGCAATGCCAAAGTGTTCCTTCCTCCTGAGAGGGCGGCGTTGGGCTCCACATGGAGAGGGAAAGGGGAAGCAGGAGGCAAGGAGACAGAGCTGGTTCCAAATGTTCCACTCTTTATTTGAAGTTTTACATGCCACCAGCGTACATGAAAGTTGCACATTCAGAATTCGACTCACTACGAGGACAAAGGGCCAGATGCAAACACGAGTGTCAGACGAGCGCACCAACGGAGGAGCCCGAGCCCAGGAGCCTGCAGGCGTTTGTGACCAGGCTGCCACCCTGATGGCACTCGGGGTGTCACAGACGAACCCCCAGTTTTAGGGCCACCTCCCTTTGCCATCTCCAGGGCTGTGAGCCGGGTCTTCTCTCCTAACACGGCACCGTTCCCTTTCAATGAGCTAAACAAGCATTTTTGGTAACATCTCCACCAGAACTGAGGGTGTTTGGAGACCAACTGCCCATTTAATGCTTTCCTGAATTCCCCTCTCTATCAATGCCAGCAGTTTTTACAAGGAGAAACAATTTCCACCCGCTGTTTAGAGGGAGAGACGACAGAAATAGGGACTCTTACACTGACATTTTATTTTCAAAGAAAGTTTTGATAGAAAAACATTTTCCCCAGCAGCCTTGGGCAGGGAGTTGCAGCTTCCACTTCAAAGGACAAACTTCAAAAACAAATCCAGTGTCCTAATGGTTTTGTGCTACATTACTTAATTGTCATACAGCTAATTAGCAATGCCTGATTTCACATTCTCTGTACATAGATGAAGTTCACAAAAGAAGGGGCTACTTAAAAGAATAAATAAAACAAGGCACCAGGCAGCCAGGCTCCGACATTAACATAAAACGTTACACTTTACCATTTAAAAAACTGAAATAAAACCCCCATCATGATTAAACCTATATTGATCTGCCTTCCTTCAGATCTCAGAGCTTTGGATCTCTGCAAGGAAGGGGGGAGAACACAACATGGCAAGCGGGGGCTTAGCCTGTGCCTCTGTGTATGTATTTCACCAGCGTGCAGCAGAGATCTTTAAAATTCTAATTATTTCCCTATCACCAAGTAAGATCGGGATCAATAGATGGTACAGACTGACCCCTTTCCTCGAGTGTCAGGGGGAAATTAAAAAAAAAGAAAGGGGAGGGCGAACCGAGAGCGTCAGAGGTCAATGCCACAAAACAATAGATATTGATGTCTCCATTCATTTCAAACAGCGGAAAGGTCAATGCCTCCCTTGCTTCATGTTTTATGGCTGAAATCCTGCTGCTAACAGCAACAATGTTAGTAGTCAGACCTCATCCATCCTTTTTTATTATTATGATTATTTCTAACCAGGTTAGCCATTTTGAAAATTTGACGAAAGCTGGGAGCAGCAGTGGGGGGCTGGGTAGGAGGAGAGGAGGGGAAGCTGCCCTGGAAATTAATGGAAGCGATGGTTTCCATTAGTTTTCAAGTCTGCCTGTCCCCCTACCTGTGCCCCAGTTTGTCCCTCACTGCCCCCTAAAAAATGAAAAGGGCCTGAGGCAACATCCCTTCACTATTAATCATTATTCCCTGTACAACATCCCAATTGGTTTCTATGGAAATGATTCTCCTGCTGGAGTACCCCGGCTGCCTGCGCATCTCAAAGAGGCAGGAGAGCTGCAGTGGAAGGAGATGGGGCTCTGCAGCACCCAGCACAGCTCCTGCACGGCTCTCCCTGCCCTCCCAGCTTTGGCTGGACACTCTGCTGGGACCAGCCAGAGGGAATTGCATCCCCCTCAGTCAGGTGAAACAACCCTTCTGCGCTGGCTCACTCCTCCAGTGGAAAAGTCCCGATTTCCATGGTCCTATCCTAAAAAAGCACTGCTGGGAGAAAGCAGCCAGCACCTCACATGGACAGTCCCACACACCTGTCCTTCGTCCCAGGACTGTCACAGCTCTGAACATCAACACGAGGGACGGGTCCTGCTCTGCTCCCCATGATCCCACACGCCCGGCAGAGGCGGCAGTGCTGGGAATTAAAGCGAGTGGGGCTGTAGCTCTGCTGCCCTCAGCCCACACCAGCCCCAGGGAGCAACACCTCACCCCAAGGGGAGTGTTCAGCACCCAAGGAGCCTCCTGCCTTCCACAAGTGAGGAAACTGAGGCCAAGCCTCGTGATGTGTGTCCATCCTGCCCTGCTTCCTCTCACTCCCATCTTCTCCTCCTCCCCGACAGACAAGCGACCACAGTCGGAGCTCTTCTGAAGGGAGAGACTCTCACCACACAGCCCCTCTCCAAACAGAGCAGAGGATATGCTGCCATTTCCTAAAGACACCATGAAATCAGCTTTGCAAACAGCTGAGGAAGCAATCCTTTAACCAACACTCCTAAGAAACCCACGGGAGCACAGGTGACTTAGCCCCTCCGAATTCCCCACACCAGGGTCACTGCAGACCCTCCCAGCCTGCAGGAACCAAGTGCCACTTTGCCAAACAAGACTTTGGACACGAGCAGAGCAGCGGACAACATCGAGTTTCACACAGGAACAGCACCTGTCCCACGATATCCTTCTCCCACAGAAGCACAGACACCTTGGTGGTGGTCAAAGCAAAGATTTCTGCTGCAGTTCCCAAAGACTGGAGGTCTGCTTTGGAAGGCAGCAAGGAACAGGCCAGCAGGGACTGGGATCCTGCAGATGCACTCCCTGCGAGAAGGGCACCTTCTGGAATTGAATTCATTTGTTTTAGGCTACGGACAGCAGCATCAGCAGGCTCAGAGATCACCTCGTTAGATGCTCACAGATAACAGGAGGGAGATTTCTGGAGAGATGTGGACAGAGAAAAGGAGGGGGGGCTTCATATTAAATAAAATCCGGGAGCAGAGCACCCCTCTCCCTGCTCCCCTCTCCTCCTCTACAGCTGCCTGCCGGAGCCTGAGCGCTGAGTGGGCTCCGAGTCCCATCCACCGCTCTGCTCAGAACATATGGAGCTGTGTTTAATAGCCCAGCTCTGCCAATTGGGGACTATTAGGGTGGGTTCTTTTCCCAGTGTAAATGTTGCAGAATATAAATTGTAATTAACACCGATGCCAAAATAGCACTTAGAGAAAATAAGCACATTATTAACATCTGGTGAATCCTGCCTGGAGTGCAAAAGCAGCGGAAATTCTCACTCTCTATAAGAGGATTTGTAGTAGAGATATCAAGTGCTGGCCTGGAGTGGGGGAGCTGGGGGTGGAAGGAGATTTTAGGTCTTTATCACTATTTGGGATGCTACCTTTACCACCTGTGGGTGACCTTTCCTAGCCCTGGATATAACTGGTAGCATCACCAGGACTTGTGACCCATTTGCATGAACACAGATGCATGAACATAACATCCCTGGCAAGAGAAGAACGGCGCTATAAAACACCCCTGGCTGCCGCTCCCGTCCAGCAGGACACGAGGCAGGTGGATCTGGATGTGCCAAGCCGAGTGTACAGCATGTTCCACCAGGTGACTCCAACCCCAAGGGCAAAGGTTTAACACCACAATCAAGCAACAGCTGGTTTCTGCACACCCGCTGTCCCCCAGCCCAGGTTTTCCGGAGGAACAGGAAGAGGTGAGCTGGCAGCACTGCCAAGCTCCTGCTGATGCCACAACGTGTTTATGGAAGGGAAATCCCAGCCGAGGGTGGGAATGGCCTCACTCATACCAAACATCAGGATTCCTGCACAGGACTAAACAGGTCCCCTACGGCATCAGAGAGCAGCCTCCACACCCTCAGCATTCCCTCTGCCCTGCCCTGAGGCACAGGCACAGGCAGGACAAAGCAACTCTGTCAATGTTTCAAACAAGGAGGAGAAAGCAGCTTTGCAAACTCCCTCTGCCTAATCCTCGCTCGTTATCCTCGGGGAAAAAAACCAGGCAGAGCTGGTGGCCTGAACTGGACAGAGCAGCAGCTCCTGTTCCTGCCAAAAAGCACATCCGATGTGCTGCAGTGAGGGAGAAGGAGAGAAGAGAGGGAGATTCAGACAGGTGAGTAATAAGACAAGAGGTAGAAAGAACGACCTCATCGGGGAGAGTGGGAGGGGAAACAGCAGCAGGAGCAGGGCACCAGCTCCTCACACGCACCTGCACGGAGCCAAGGGTGAGGCAGAGCCTCCAACACTCGGGGAGTGCTCACAGCTCAGCTGCAGCATCCCCAGAGAAGCACGGGCTGGCCTCACCATCCTGCTGCCAGCTGCACTCCAGAGGCTGTGCGGGCTCCCTGTCCTCCGAGGGGAAGGGAGGGAGCCTTGGAAAGGCAGCAAACCACCAGGGGTTGGTCTCAGCAAGGCACAGACCTGTGCTAGCACAGCCTGACACTTCCCTGCTCTTTGCTGTAACCTCTCTGAGCACAGGGGTTTATCACAGCCTGGCTCAAGATTTACACCCGTGGGACAGAATTCCAGGCAGGTTCCAGGCAGGCTGATTGGAAAGTAAGGACAGAAAGTCCTCCAAAGCTGGGAGATGCATTTTGTTCTCAAATCTATCCCATCAGGCCAGGCTTCCTATGAACACTGAGGGCAGAAGAGCATTTGGGAGATGGCATCTCGAGTAGAAAATGCTGACAAGGAGATGGGCAAATCATCTTTGGACGATTCTGGGCCTCCCCAGAAAAGCAGAGCTCAACACATTCGGGATTTGGGTGAAGTTAGACAGCTCTGGTCAGCAGCTGCTTTGCAGAAGACAGACCTGGTGTGCTACCAAGGAAAACTCTGCCACCCAGAAATGTAGCTCCAGGAATTTGTAACTTGGCTTTTGGTACAGCTGTCTGATGCTTTTAAAAGTGCTCAGTAAATAAGGCAATATGAAAGTGATCCAGACCACTACTGATGCCTGAGGAAGTTCTGTGGAGCAGAGAAGCTGACTGAAATCACACTGTGAAAATACTTCATAACATCTCTAAAATTAGCATGAGCTCAAGGCATGGGATATAAGGACAGAACTGGAACACTACATTCCCATCTACACTGCAAGACAGACTGCATATAAATCAGATCTGATGCTCAACTTATTCACTGTAGGCACCATCTACCCTAGGACAAGGATTTCCAAAAGAGCTGAGAACTTCTTCCACCAGACCAATGGAAACAGCGTCAGCAGGAACATACCATGGTCAAGGCGTTTATGACTTAATTTGATATTAAAAAATAAAAAAGAGTCCTTGTGGTACTTCTCAATCAAAAAAAAAAAAACCCAAAAAACCAAACACCCTTTAAATATCTGTGACTGCACGTGTGTGACTACAAATGCCTATCTGTAACATGGAAAAGATGTGATGCACTTCAATTGAGCAACACATTTTTGTGCCTCTGAGCTGGCCTAGGCTTTCTACTTTGCCAAAAACAGACCGAAGCAAAGAATGATTTCCACCAATACCACAAAGCACACTGCCAACGTACACAGGGGCCCTTGGGACAGACACCGGGGGACACAGGGGAAAGAGCTTCGTTAGGTCAGTTTCTCTTACCTTTAGCTTCAGTAAAATAACAAAACCATTCATATTAACCGCATGGAAATACTCATCAGATTCCACAAGCCTTTGAGACAGGATTTTCAGATGCAAGCAATATCCAATCGATGTTTCCCCACTGCAAAGAACCAGCTTTTTTTATTATTTTGCAATTGCACCTGGTTAAAGTGATTGTACAGCGTCCAGTGAGGTGGCCAGGAGCCGAGGATGGGCACTCCAGGCCAACAAGAAGCTGCTCCATGGGTTCACGCTGACTTGTCCCTTCCATGCTGTGACAGTCACCACCACAAATTGGGAGGTTCCTCGGCCACTCTGCTTTTGAACAAGGTAATTTCATCCAAGTGCCGCATGGGGACATCTCTGATGACCTCTGTCAAGTCCTCGTGAAGCAGAGGGAAAATGACGACATTTAACGCAGGGCGTTCTGCCTGGAAACTAAATCAGACACAGGTTATTAGCCCAGGAAAAATACCAATTCTCCAGTGCAAGGGAAGGGGATGGCCTGGGTATCGATCATGCAGGATGGGGGCAAGGAAGGGTTGTTCAGAGGAGGCAGGAGGGGCAGCTGGAACTCCAAGTCTCCCACTCATCCCTCTCTGTGTCAGCAGGGAGTTCAGGCTGGGTTTGCACCCCTTTGCAGTGAGTCTGCTAAGCTGCCACAAGCCCAAATTGCACCTAAAATCGGGAGGGAGGAAGACGTTTTAAAAAAATTAATAAAAAATAAATCAAGACACGTAGGTATTCTTGGAGGATCAGCAATCCCAAGAGCTCTGCCCAAGGTGGGCAAAGTGCTCAGCGATAACAATTTAAACCACCTGCAAACCAGAGGCAAGTTGCAGAGCCATTAGGAAAATCAGGCCAGAGCAGTGTCAGGCATTCCCTCGGGGCTGAGCCTGGGATTATCACTTCAGGCTGGGTTGTTCTGCATGCAGAGTCTACACTCTGCAATTAGAGCATCGGCAAGTTTAGAAAGCTCAGATGTGCAGATAAGCATTTAAGTGTGCTCACACTCACACACTGCAGCCTTCTTTTTAATCCCGGCTGCAGAGCAAAGGAAGAGATTTGCAAAAGTTAAAGCCATTAAACGAGGTAGAAAGAACCGTACAAAAACAGCCCAAGCGCCCATCAGCAAGTACTCTGCATGACAGCAACCTGCAAGGAAGAGAAATAGCATTACTCAGTGCAGAATAACAACAGTTCAGTCTTTTAAAGCTGGGGGGTAAAACTGTAGCATAATTACCCTTAAGAGCTACACCTTAAGGTGAAAAAGATTTGTGACTCCCAGTGCTTTGCCACCAAGATGTTTCCTCTGATGGGTGTGACAAAGACCAGTTAGGTCATTATCACTCTCAGGGAGGCAGAGTCGCGCTGGCAGCGCCAGTCCCCGGAGGCTGAACCAAGCTGTGTTGGGTCCAAAGAGAAGCTCCCTGCTCAACAAACTTAGACAGGTGCGTGCCTGGAAGATTCCCAGCTCATCTCCAGCTCTGAAATGGCCAGATTCCTGTCAAACAGCGAGGGAATGGCTGGAGATCCAGCTGCTGGAAACACACATGAAAATCCCAGGTAGCCATACAGCCAGCTGGAGAAAGGAACACGAGAGACTGGCATTTCCTGGAGACAGAAAGGGCATTCCCACCCACAAATGATTTGGAGTAGAGCTGCCAAAAGCGTAGCAGAGCAACTTCCATTCCCAGGCTCGCTGCTCAGCCTTGGTGCGTTGAATTAATTTGCCTGAACCTAAGTAGCTGCAGGAATAAGAATTTCCAGCAACAGAACTACCTGGGGCAATTTTATATCTCTCTGCATCACGGACCTGCCCTTCATGCCTCACGCCTAAGGGCTGGCAGAAAAGGACACAGCTCCTCGCGTGGATCTGGGGACTCCTGTCAGAGCTGCGCAGCTTCTTACTTCCCCAGCACTGCCCTCAAGAAATCAACCAGCAAATAACTGCTGATCTGGGAGGCAGCTGGTAAAGTCTGCAGTGAAATCACATAAAATACAGCCAAATGTCTCTTTGATAGTCCCTCCTCTGCCTCAGCTCTTCATGTTTCTTATCCAACGCCACAGTCCTGCAGAGAAAATCATGTTAATAGACCAAGTTTACTGAAGTTCAGCAAAGAAGAAACTGCCATCTCCCCAAGGGAATGAAACCTCTGCTTCCTTCTTTGTATATAGACTCTCTCAAATTGCATCTGAGTGCTGCCTCCTCACCATGTACAATATTGTAGTTTATAAGCAGCCTTTACATGTAGCTATAAAAACAAGAACCCAGACAAGTTTACATGATGAACTGCCACCGAGACAAGTGAAAAACCCCAACGCAGTAAGTGTCCCTCCTAAAGAGGCCAGGTTTATACCAGGGGTTTGAACTTGATCTTAAAATAAGAGAAAAAAAGGAAAGCTTTGTAATTTTCTCCCCCCCCTCAACAGGAAACTGTACGTTACTGCAAACCTTGTAAATTCCATACCCCAGCAAGTTGACGCCGGAGAATTCTTTCCATGTACAATTTGCGTGATTTAAGGAAAAAAAAAAATCAAATGCACATGGTTCACTATTATTCTCAGCTAAATGTGCGTGCAAAGCCTCTCCTTTAACTGCCTGTTAAAAAACACCCCGATTTTAACGAGCAGCTGTCATAATGTTAAACTGGGATTAGCAGTTCCCAAAAGCAGCCTTCCTCTGCAATCTATGCTCCTTTAGTCCTTCCCCGGAAGGCAATTCCTTTCTTCATACACCTGTCCAGGTGGGCTAGATTAAGTGAGAGGCACTTAGAGCCCTAGTTCGAAAGGCCCCAGGCATGGGGAGGAGATAACAAGAAGGGGAAGAGAGTGAGTTAATGAGTTGCAGAGCAGCTCCTGTAATCTTCTTGAGGGTTCTTTCCTCATTCCACACCTGGATGGACTTCAAACTCCATCCACCTCTGCAAATGCGTGGCTTGTAAAATTAAAACCCGAAGGACAGAGAAGGATGTTGACCTGGGGAGACAAAAGAGCTGCAGTTTCAGACATGAAGCCCTGCTTTTTTCAGTTTTCTTTTTTTTTTTCCAAGGGAAAAAAGCCAAGGATATGCTTGCCTGCTCTCCCCTACAAAACCTCCAGACTAAACTCATCATGATTAATTAAATGAAAGCAAGTTTTCTAGGCAACTGACTAGCAGCCCCTTCAAAACAGATCCTTTAATCAGAAACAACCACTGGGATAACAAAGAAAACACCTCCCCCTACTTATATTTTCCAGCATAACCTCTGGTCCAGCAGAATCAACACCAAACCAACAACCACCCGGTGGGAATTTCAAGGAGGTTTCTGAAGAGTCCTCATGTGGATGTGGACACAGAGCAGAGCTGGCCTCAGCAGCTGGTGGGAATCATTCATGGAGCTGGGAAACGAACAGTGAAGCACATCCCGTGTCACAAATTCCTCCTGGCACCAGCAGAGGTACAGCATCTCTCTGCTCTCAGATCTTGAACTGGTTGTATCGGATGAAAGGGTTAATCAGGCTTTGCTATTTGTCTCCAGAATTATCCCAGAACAGGTGTGGACTGGGCACAGTGAGGTTATTTTCAAGTGAACAGCTTGGTAAATAGCCTAACACTACGGCTCTCAATTACTTCCAACCACTGTGGCAGGATCCAATATGTAGGTCAGGGACAAAGTCAAAAAGAAAGAGAAAAAGTCTAAAGCAACTGCTGCACTTTGATCAGATTTCCTCGATTTTAGCAAGACAAAGGAGTCCCTCCCTGGAATGCGGTTATCTCCTGGCAAACATTGACATGCCTCTCCAGAGAGGACAGCGAGTCCCCAGGAGATTCCACCCGCCGATAGATCCAAAGGGTGGCCCAAAGCCATGGGGAATCTCAGCAGCCAGCCTGGAAGGGTGGATTACACCCCCCTGCAACCCTCTGCACCACAGACCCCAGGAGGCGACAGCTCCCCTGCGTTAGGTGCTGCTCAGACTCACCTTCTGTACTTGTAAGGAAAGGATAAGGCAGCACTTGGGGCTGGAGAATGCATTTCCCCTGGAGACTTCCAGAGAAACCCAAGGAAAGCCCGAAGCCAAATCAGACATTCCAGCACATCCCACTTCCCAGAAGCTGGCAAGCAGGACCGAGGGCACGCAAGGTGGGATAATTAAGCACTGCCAACAAAAGCAGCACGCAGCAGATAAAGTGAGGAAATATGGTGTATCAGGAGTGGATCAAGGGCAGATCTCTGACCTCCACAAAGCAAGCTGAGCTTAAGGAAAAAGAAGCTCTAGAGAAGGAGAGGAAGGAAGGCAATGAGGAGAAGTTTGATTTGGGGGAACAGAGCACAGCAGGGACAGAGCAGAGGTGGACTCTGGTTGGCACAACTCTCACAAATGCAAACCAGTCCCTGCTGCAGTCACACACCTTCTCTCCTCTCTGTTTTGACCTCCCCCACAGGCTGATGAGGTGTTTTTGGAGAGGCACAAGTTTCTCAAGAGAAAAGGTTTCAGACCGACTCACTCTCTGCCCTGCATGCACAAAGCCCTGTTAATCCTCTGCCAGGCACAGCCTGTTTTCACTGGAAGACTTGCTCACACCTCGAAGTTCAAGTGTGGCATCTGTCTTGAAAGCTTCAGCCAGCATACCTGAGCCAGCCTGGAAACTCCCTTCCTGGAGCATGGCACGGTGGAATGAAGGAAGTGCCAGGACAAGCTGGAGCAGCTGGCAGCAGCATGACCCAACATACACGCACACTCTTTTCCCATCTTCTCAGGGAAGGCCAGGCAAACACTTCAGATTTATCCCACTGGCCGTGGCCTGACCTCAGTACCAGGGAGCTGCAAATCTCTCCTTGCTTACACTGACTGCCAAAGAAGCTTCTCCAGAGCATCTTCCAAAAGAGATTTGGCCTTGCCAAAGAAACTCCAGGTGGGATTCTCCCAGGCCCCTTCCCCTGGGAGCAGGGAGAACCTTTGCCTCCCACTTTTCCCCCAGAAGCCTCTCAGGGGGGTCCAAGGCCTCCCCACATTGACTCTAAAGCACATCCATTCTTCAGTATCATTCTCCCTTCCAGCCCTGCCAGAGTGCCAGCGCTCAGCAGACTTCATTTCCAAACCTCAGAAACGGACTGGAAAAGTTCCCAAGGAAAGCTGTTCTGATTCCTCTGGTTGCTCTTAACTCCACACAATGAGATATTTTCGCTATAAAGGGTTTTCCTTTAGGGGTGTCTTCCATCCCTTCGTGTCTGTGTGGACCAACCAACGTTCTCCCAGAGCTGCTGATTTTCCCACACTGAGTCTCATCACAGCAGTCTCCAACCTGAGACCAAGGGGTGTAGATGGGGCTCTGGAAATCACTCACACACATCACTGCCAACTCTCCCATTATCTTCAACGCAGCTTCTTCCTTTGCCACTGCACTGAGCCACAGGGAAGGAGCAATAACACATCAGACTCATCCCGAGCCGAGGCAAATTACATCTCTCTGCTGTGGTTTCCCTGTAAGGCATGAATGGCACTCTGCTGCTTCTCCTGCGAGCTGAGGTTTGTATCAAACACGCCTGCAGACTGAGGTTCCTACGTTATTTTGCCAGCTGAACTCTGCATCACTCAAATGTGACCGGACAATTAGAGGGGGAGGGAATAAGAACCCAAAGAGCGATGCCAGAGCGCCCAGGACACGTCCTAGGGGAGTGCTCTGCCAGAGCAAGCTGAAAGTTATTTCCTAATCTCTTCCACAAATTAAAAAGCTACTGCAATAACTGCTCAATTAGATTTATTTTACTATGGAAATGCTTTAAAGCTGCAGTTAATGCTTCCGTTCAGCCTTTTACACCCTCATGAAGAGAAAGCACGACAGTGCTGTTCCAATATTGTTTCTCAGCCAAGAGAGAGAGAGAGGACAATCCTTGAAAGTTATTTCATGCACAAACCAATCTGCCCGCGGAGGAAGGTTTCAGAACTGAATTCCTTTCAAAACACATGAGCTGGCAGTTAGAACGAGCCATTTGGGTCAGCCACAGGAATGCATTTAAAGAAGGGGGTTTGTGAGTACCCCCAAAAGAAGATTAATATGGAAACTGGGGATGGTCCCTGCTGGCTTGTGAAGTATTTAAACCCACCCATAAACGACATCCCTGGTAGAAGCAAAGGTGTCTGGGCCACACCTCATGCACTCAACCTTCGCCAAGCCCGCCAAGGAATCCTTGGGCAACGCAAGCCGACAAGGATGCAGTTTGTTATTCAGTCTGTGACAGAATGATTCAGGGGTTTCCAAGAGCAGGAAATGAAACAGACAATGAAAGCTTGAGCAGGATGCTAATGATTCACTACACCAGCCTGGTGATACATTAAGTCCTCTGCAATCCCACTTGTGCAGGGCAAGAGCCCTCGGCACACCGGGGCTGGCAGGGTGGGATCAGCAGCCACTGCCGGCAGCTCTGGGACCAGCAGAGCCAGCAGCACACAGACTTCTTCAAGGTCAGAAGGAAGAGAAGGTGCTGAAGGGATGCAAAACCAGCTCGAAAATCTTGAACAAGCCCTAGGTGCTCATGGCAGCTTTTTCCAGTGTCAAGAGGACTGCAGCAGGCGGGTGGGCAGCGCAGGAGCGACGCTGATGAATGCAAAGATGATCTTGCAATCGCCTACTGCCCCTACAGCCCTCTCTGACAGTAAAAGAGAGCCCCAGAAGGGATTTTCTGAGGCTGAGACCACAATGAGAATCCAGGCAAGCAGAAAGCTGCAGGGATATCTAGGGCAAGGGGGAATGCTTAGCCCTTAGGTGAGCAAAAATTCATTTGTGATAGCTCAGTCCTGTGCTGAATGCCAGGAGAGGGACTGGCTCGCTCAGCACTTTGCAAATACTCAGTTTCAGCCCTGTGCTCCCACCTGGAAGCCCTGTTTCTGCAGCTGAATCCCAGGAGGCTGCTTCATCCCTTCAGCAAGCTCACAGCTCTCACAGCCACACAGGGCTACTGCAATCAGCAGCTTAAGAAAAAGGGAAAATCCAGCCAAGAGTTTCACATTAAAAAAAGGACAACAACAAGCATGGGGAAATTTAGGTAATGCTACAGAAGACCGAATAGAAGATCTAATTCAGACTGAAAGCTCTTCCTAGAAAGTGGCAGGAATCTTATCATGAAAGTCACTTCAAACCAAGCAGTGCTCATACCTGACACAGGCACAAGTTTGTGTTCCTCTTTCTCTGAGTTTGGATCCCCAGAACAGGCAGATTGTCCTAAATGAGAAAAACCCTCTGCACTTTCCAGCACTGGTTAACCTAAGAGTGACCTGAGTCACAGAATCACAGAACTGTTTAGGGTGGAAAAGCCCCCTAAGACCAAGTTCCTCCAGCCATGGTCACCACTGAACCGTGTCACCAAGTGCCACATCCTCACAGCTTTTAAATCTCTCCAGGGATGGGGACTCCACCACTGCCCTGGGCAGCCTTTGCCAGTGCTTGAGAACCCCTTTGGTGAAGAAATTGTTGCTAATATCCAATCTAAATCTTTCCTGGCACAACTTGAGGCCATTTCCTCTTGTCCTGTTCCTTGTGCCCTGGCAGCAGAGCCCGACACCTCCCTGGCTGCCCCCTCCTGTCAGGGAGTTGTGCAGAGCCAGAAGGTTCCCCCTGAGCCTCCTTTCCTCCAGGCTAAACACCCTCAGCTCCCTCAACTTCTCCTCAGGGACTTGTGCTCCAGACCCTTCCCCAGCTCTGTTCCCTCCCCTGGACATGCTCCAGCCCCTCAATGTCCTTCCTGAAGTGGTGGGCCCAGAACTGAACCCAAAATTCGAGGTGTGGCCCCACCAGTGCAGAGTTGCTCAGGTGCTTTGCAAAGCCATTTGCTGGAGAGAAGTACCAGTGTGGCTGGGAGAGAGCTTAGGAGAGAACTGCCACGTCCCCATTCCAACCCCACAGCTCTGGGGGATGCTGCTCCACAATCCCAGGCAGCCCCGGCCCTCTGCACCAACTCCCAGCAGCTCTCAGACGCCAGGAATTCACAGCAGCACTTCTGGGAGACGTGAACAGCTCAGCCCAGCTGCCCACTCATCACCCCAAAACGCACTCCAGCTGCACTACACCTTTTCCCTTGGATTCCATTTCTATAAATCGCAGCTCGCCTCTACACCTTGACACTTTCCCCCTCCTTTATGAAGAATCCTTAATGATGCCGTGTTCTCAGAAGGTTTTTTGTTTTGCTTTGGGGTTTTTTGTTTGTTTTTATTTTATTGTAGCTTTCTTGATCTTTTTCCAAGGTGTTTTTTCAAGGACTTTTCACTGGCATGTATTGTCTGGTGCTGTAGAGTCCTTGAAATCACTACAATGATGGGAGCTATCTAAACACTTCAGCTAAAACCGACAAAATTCTAAAGGCACACAGTGGAAAATAAAAATCTGTCCTTGAAGCCACGGGGATATTTGCCGAAGCATTTCCCATCCCCTCTTCCAGCCTGTTTTCTGATGGCAAGCTGCACCAGGAGAACAACTTCTCCTGCACGTTTGTGTAGTGCCCACTAAACCACACCACGTAGCTGTGCAAGCCTGAAGTCATCCAAATTCCTTGCCCGCAGGATTTTCGGGGCAGAGACACACACAGGCATATAAATACGATTATTTAGCATGCAGCCCGTCGGTAAATGGTGGGACCTTCCGTGGGTCACAGCTCCATCTACTGACTCTTCCACAAAATAACGCTGTGGAAAAGCTTGGGAAAGCTCCTTGGATCTGCCTTTGGACACACGGCTCTGTGCAGGAATTAAGGAACAATCCCAGCACAGCAGCTCAGCCCAAAAGCGTGAAGCAAATTCACCTTTTCTGCAAAGAAGCCTCTTGGCACAGCAGCAGGTCTGGGGTCACGCCTGAACCTACAACCACAGGGCCCCAGACTGTGGTATTTTAGTGTTTGTGGGATTGATGCTGCAGTGGTCTGAACAGAAGAGTTATTTAAACAGGGACGACACGTGCTTGGAGCTGAGCACTCCAGCAAAGTTTGGGTCCAGGCACAAAATGGAAAACATTGTGTTCGTTGGATCTGCTGCTATCTGAAGTGTGGCAGCAGCTGAGCACCATGTGATGGGGAAAAAAATGTCGATTTACACAAAAACTGAGACTAGACCACCGTCACATGTGAAACCTGAGGAAGATCAGGGAAGTGGATATGGATCACTCAAGCCACATTGCCCACTCTAACCACTATGCCCTTCTGCTGTGCACAGTATCTCCCTGAACCATAAAGGAGCTCACCCCTCCCATACACGCTGAAGGAAAAAGAATAAAGAAAAACACTGCAATGATTTATCTGCCCAGAGGGAAACAATCTTTACAGTCTTCTCTACACAGCTCAGAGGAGACCTTGCCCTTGCAAGCCTCCTGTTTGCTGATGAGGCTCCAGATGAGCCCTGCTCTGCTTATTGTGTTTCATTGCAAAAGAGCCAGAACTGAATCAGAGGCTTTTAATGACTCAAATACACGAATTAGTTCGTCCCAAATAGCAGCAAACTTCAACCAGAAACTGCTCACCAGAAAGCTGGACACCGCAGGGCCTGGTTCAGAGCTGTCACAAGACTGAGAGACGTGAGAACAACTCTCTTTTCAGGCCAGTGGAACAGAAATACATACCACTAACCTCCTTTTACAGTAAAAAGGGAGAGTTTGAGAAGCAGTTCAGGCTTTAAGCCATTGCTGTGATGCAGCAGATTTAATTCCCAAGCTCCCATCACCACACCCTGTATATTCACCACCTTCCAGTACAATTCCACAGCTGAAACCAGCCTGTTCTCCCCAAATTAGTTCTGACCCCTCAAACCCTCCTGTGCATCCCCACCTGAAAAAGGACTGCCCTGCACTACATTGCATTTTCAAGCCCTCTCAGCTCTACCTTCTGCAGCAAATTCCTGATACATGCCCAGATTTCCTGGGTCTTTCCCATTCCCACTCACATTTTCTCTCTTTTTCAGACGCATTGGGAGAATGTGAATCACTTTGGCCCCATCTCCCTGCTCAAAACCATCTCTCAGCCTAAACACCACCACCACCACAGCCCTGAAACAGCAACTCTGACCCTCAGTGGGACCTGAGGAATATGGATCAATTGTCCCAGCTCAAGAAAGGGAACACACAAAGGCTCATCGAGGTCCCTCCTCTCACCTCCTCCTTCCACCTCACTCTCCATGCTTCACATGCAGCATCCACACACATTCCAAACAAACAGAAAAAAATAAGCATAAATCCCCTCACTTCATTCTGGCACAAGGATAGATTAACTTCCAACTTGCTGCCTGATGTAAAACTTGGATTAAAGAGGCACCAGCGGCACGCTTTTAGAGGAAGCCATGCTGTATGAATTGGAGCCTTACCCACAGGTTGAAGCTCACACACACAGATTTTACTGCACATCTCTCTGCCTGGGAGCAGCAGACAAAACGCAGTCAAGAGAAAGTCAATTCCTTACCCCATCCCAAGGCAAATTTGTGCAAGGAAGAGAACGGGATCGCTGGAGAAGTCACGTGGCTAAAGACTCACTGATGGCTCGTGGAAGACTCCAGGCTTTGCTTACACATCATTTTCTGTATTTTGTTTCTTCCATTTTATTACTAGAGACAGTTGCATGAGAACGGGATCTTTGTTGCTTGGGAGAGCATCTGCTCCCACTGCTTATCCTCCTCCTGAAGTCATAATCTTACGTGACATCAAAATCGTTTCCAGAGCCACCAATTACAATGTCACAGAGGATTATGACTTCAGGTGTAGAATTTGCAGTGGGAGCAGATGCTCTCTTCAGCAAAAAAAACCCCAAAACCCAGCCTTCAAAAAACCCAGTTTTCATACAAGCGTCTCTATTAATAAAATACCATAGAAGAAAATAAGTTTGACAGCCAGAACTGTCGCTAAATATAAAAATAGTTTTTAACATTTCCACGAGGCATCAGCTGCTCTTTGGAAAACTCCCAGGGTTTAGATTATAAAGAGGTTCAGAATGTAGTGAGAACCAGTCCATGAAAGAGAAAAAAGCAGGAGAAAAGACTGCAGAATGGCGCATTTTTGCTCAGTAAGTGGACATTAAAATTTCAGACAGCGCTGCAATGGCACCTCAGAGGGGAGGGAAAATAAAAAACGGGAACTGCGGATTTTGGGTTCATTCTAAGGATCCCCAAAGCACAACTGAAACCAATCCAGAAACGTTTCTACAGATACGAAGCCCTGTGTAAAACAAACTCAAAGGATCCTTGTCGCATCACAAGGAATTTACTCAGATGTTTCCAACAATCCCTACCCCAGAAGGACACAGAGGCTTTCAGAGGCAGTAACAATCTCAGGAGCAGTTTGGTAGGGAGCTAATATAGTCACAGCCTCCTCTGGATTTGATCCACGGAAACAAGCCAAGTGTAATAAGTCAGTTTGAAGCTGGAGGAAGGCTGGGGGGGAGGAGCACCCATTAGGATGCACTAATAACGCCGTGTGATTTGAAATTTTTATTAGAGCTTAACAGGGCACAGCAACAGTAGGTGACAAAGAAAACAGACTGAAGGCGGGGAAATAGCCTTACAGGAAAAAAGATAATAATGGAAAGTCTGCTGCATGGGAAATATTTTGTAAGATGACTGCCATTATTAGAAGATTTCCAAATGCCAAGCGTAATTAAAAGCTCTCTTTTCAAATGCAGTTCACGGCTCGCACACAAACGTTTCCCACCACGTGAGCCTCAGAACGCTGCAAGCGGCCAAGCAAAATGCATTTAAGAACTGCCAAACGTGCAAAGGCAGTTTGTACCAATTCTCCCCCCTCACGCACCCTCGGAAGAAAAAACCCTTCACAACAACCCTTTAAAGGCTTTGAATTGCGCTGCCAGGGGATTATCAGTAAGTGACATTTACAAGTGATTAGAGGACAGAGAATTATCTTAGTCACTTGTGGGAAAGGAGGAAAGCTTCAAGGTCAAATCTCTCAGTACTTAAAATGTCGGCAGATGTTTTGTTTACACAAAAAGTGTCATTTGATTTATGACGGAGCTTTGCATCCAGAACTTCAAGTCGGCCAACGGAACTGCAGAGGACACGGATGGGAATGGAACCAAAAATTCACATAATACCTTCAAATATTTCACTGATTCACTCTCATTAAAGTAAGAGGCTGGCTCGTGTGCCAAACGGTTACACATTACCTATTAGCTCCTTGGAACGAGCACTCCAAAGCCATATAAACCTTGGCAAGCAAGGGAACGGAGATAAATCCTCAACAGCTCCAGATATCCCACATCCACCCCTTTCCGCACTCACCTCCGGACAATGGACTGCTGGAGATTTTTGCAAACGGTAAGAGATTCTCCCATAAACATGTGGCACATGATGACCTCAAGGCAGTTGGCCATGAATGACATCACTGCGTCAGACTGCAGAGTCCCGCTCCGGGAGACGATGCAAAGCCGCTGGAGAGAGGAGCAGTGACTCAGTGCCTGGAAGAACTGGGCGCCTGCACAGAAGTACGGCTGTTCCAGCCTGCAGGAATAAACAAAAACAACTCAATGGGCAATTCATGCCTGGGACACTCTCAGACGAGAGGGAAAGACACAGCACATTCATTGGGGGGGCTGGCAAATGGATCAAGCGGTGCCTCCAACCCTGAAGGACAAGGGCACAAATAGGCAGAAAGGCCCTAAGCTGCAGAATTCCGGCGCCCACAGGGAGTAACCCTGGAGTGACCCTGGTTTTGCAAGTTTCCCACAGTGTATGGTGGGTAAGACAAGCCTTGGGTCTGAGCAGTAGGTCCATTCCGGTCCTGCAAGCACAGCCTGGCTTCTGCTACCTGACATCCACCAAGCAGCTGATGTGGATTTAGGGAGCTTCTGCACTGCCCAAACTGGTCGTATCTTCAGTTTACTGCCTGGGGAGAAGCAGGCATGAAAAACACACAGTGCACACGGGGTGATGCAGAACCAGGGCCAACACAGTGACCACAACCAGCCCTGGCAAAGGATCAGAGCTACTGCTTCCCCACAGGAAGAACAACCACCACCAACCCAACCTTTACCTTAAACACCTGGCTCGGGGAAGAGAGACAGGATCCTCTATCACGCTGATCCAGCGGGACAACAAAATGACACGGTGAAGCCATTCCTGGCCAACAAGGGGTCTGTGTTTTAACCAGCAGCATAACTGGGTGACTCCCTCACAGAACCAGCCTGCAGGGAGCTGAACCTGCTCGGGGCCCGTGCCGCCAGGAGAGTTCATCTGCTTAGTGCAGATTTACTACCGGGCTTCAGAGCACTCGGGAATCTCAGTCATTGGGTCAGGAAAGCCAAGAGCTCCCAGAAGGTTAATCCATTAGGTGATAACAAGCTGTCGGGGCCCAACCTGATCTGGATAATCTCTGCACAGGCTTTGTAGTATGCAGGGGTATCTCAGCAACTTAATCCTGTTAATTGATAAATTCTGTTTCAGTCTCAGTCTGCGACTGCATTACCTGAAGAGATCCTAAGAGCACATCAGCACTTTGGGCAGTAAGTTAAAATTCCTATTAAGAGAATGTGCAGCCTCTTAAATTTTTCAACAACATTATTGGGGCACTGTAAATTTAGGACAAACAGCACAGAATCTCCAGGATCCAGGTTTCCAGGTGAATCCCTGGGACACACCAGCAATGCCGGCCTGCACTCGCTAGATGGCAATGTTGCTTTGGAATAGCCCCTTAAACTTGTTCCTCAGCCTGGAAAACTGGGAAGGGAAAAAAGGGTGGAAACAGCAGGGAATTAGTCAAATCTAAAGGAAACTACGTTATCAGGAGGAAGTGCTAATTTCTAAAACCATCTTAAGCCGATATAAAATCACAGACTTCACTCAGGAAAGAAGAGTGACAGCTTCTACCTGTCCACAGAGACACCCCTGTGCCAGCTCTCATTCCAGGCTCTGCTTTGCCTCCCATCTCTATTGCTTTTGGCCTCCATTTCAAAGCCTCAGGAACAACAGGGCCTGGGATGAGCAGAGCAACAGTGCACACCCAAACCTCCCTCCCCAGCCCTCAGACTCCTCCACGGCTCTTTACTCTCCTCAAGGTTAAAGACACATTCACATAACCCAAGACATGGAACAACCGAACTCCCAACAGCTGCCATCCCTTGGATGAGAGAGCAGCACACTCTTCTCCTGTTATAAATGGGAAGTGGTGGAAAATGAAAATCCTCCGGAGGTGTTTTAGCCCCTTGGCTCCCCTCACTATTGCAGTGGATCAGGGACAGGCACACAAACACCAGTCTCAGGTGATGAGCAGTAATTTCAGTCACAGCAACTGAACTGTGACCTTGTTGTCACAACTGCACAGGAATTTGACCTGTTTGTGAACAAAGGGGGACAACAGAACTAAAAGATTCTGCAGTTTTACTGAAAGGAGCTGATTTTGGGAAAAAAAACCAAAACCCATCTCTCTAAACTGGTAACATTTGCGTTCATTTGGACTGAAGCAAGGAAACCATCCCAGTTCATGCCCTTTGCTTTCATAAACACATTTTAGCTACCATGAAGCTCCTTTGTGCACCCTTTAGGATCAGACCCTTGGAAGGATCCTTTAAATCCTACCAGGAGAGGAACACCAACAGGAGAAACTCTAAATCTGGAATGTTTTCAGTACATTACAAAGAAAACAAAAAAATAAAGAGGTGAGATTTTCATACAAACCAAAGGCAGACAAATATCTCATTGGGAAACCTAAAGAAAACTCTGCATCATCTAGATAGTGTAGGAGTCTCTTCCTTCCTGGAAATTTCAGAGATGTGCATGGACACAAAGCCAAAAGTCAGCAAAGGGCACGTAGTATTTAACCAGCCCTGACCGGCTGCTAGCTCTCAAATATGCAGCATGCACACTTCTTTATCTAAAAGGAAGGCAGTTGCAGCACTTTTTGCTCTTAAAACACTGGTTAAAGGGCATATCCTGAGCCCTCGAGGAAAACATGCAATGCCTTCCCGTTCTCCACAAGGCAGGAAGGAAAATACCCTGTTTTCAAGCCATGGCAGCTACTCTGGACAGGAACACTTTTAACAGCAGCCACAACAAACCACACATCATGTTTCTGAAGATCCACAAACAACATATGGGAGATGTTCAAGGGCAGCCCCTCACCTGAGATCTCTCAAACACTTGCAGTGTTTCAGCATGTCCATGAGAGCAGACATATAGACCACCTTGCCCATCATGCCCAGGTTGGCCAAGGAAAGAGTCCGCAGGTGCTGGCACTGCAGCCCGATGTTGACGAGCCCAGAGCCGGTGAGAATATTTGGCAGCTGTGCTAAGGTGAGGCTCTGCAGGTAAGTCAACTGGCTGATGGCAGCCACCTCTGAATCCCCCACGCTCTGTGCCCGGACGCAGGGAGGCAATGAGTTCCGAATCGCTGGCTCGTTGCGGGGCATGGCAGAGGAGAAACTGGACCCAATTATCTCCAAGGTTTCCAAAAATCGGAGGCTTCCCATCAGAGCCCAAAACACTGAAGATTCGATCTTCTGATTTGCCTGATCCCCTAAGTTCCTTGGATATGTCTGTATCCCAATCCGAACTTTCCTTCCAAATGTTTGGGGCACCAAATTAGGTGTGGTGGGAGGCTTCTCCACGCTTGCAGCAACATCTGTGATGGAGCAAACGGGTAGTGCTAACGAGAGCAGGTGCTTTAGCCTGGACAGGAGCTGGCACAGGTGGTTCCCTATGCTTTCAGAGCTGTGGTGGTGAGCTGCAGACAGGTTCAGGTGTCTCAGGTTGCAGCAAGACACGACCAGGCTTTCCAAAATGCTGCTGTCAATGTCATCTTCCGCCTTCCGAAACAAGGACTCCGGGGCCAGACAGTGAACGCAGCCACTGAGATTCAAACTGGTCAGGCTTTTAAGATCCCTCCCACCATTAATGACCCTCTGGATCAGGTGCCCACCAGATAAGGTGCATCGGCTAAAGCTGAAGTAGAAAGGGTTGTTGAACTTCAAGTGTTGCAGGAGCCCAGAGCCGTTAATCCAGGCTTTGGGCAGTTGTAAAGCATCCAGACGTACATTTCGAGCCATGGAGTCCAGGAGGTTTTTGGTGGCTCCCGTCTCCGCAAAGCTGCCGGGGGCAGAGATGAGGAAGGCGTGGAGGTTCTCAGGCGTCCGATCACTCAGCACTGCCAAGTACAGCCTCACCACCTCCTGATTGACGTAGCCAGGAGCCAGCCTGGCGTAGAAGATGCGGAGGTTCTGGTAGTGGGGCACATTGCTCTCGCCCACCATCAGCTGCCCAGAGAGCATGAAGCCCTCCCGCGAGCGATCGAGGATCTCAAAGTAAAGCAGCAGTTTCTCAAGGCTAGTGCAGCACGGGACGACACCGTACGAGGGTGTGTAGAGGGTTTGCTTCAGCTCCGAGACACGGCTGAGGGTGGCTTTGCACTCGCTGCTCAGCTGGCTGGCATCAAACCCCGGGTTCACGTCGATGGCCAGGGAGCGCAGGTGCTGGAGTGTGGAGAGCATCTTGGAGAGCCGCAGAGAGGTGACGTGGCAGCCGGACAGGTTCAGCTTGACCAGGTTCTTGCACCGCGTTACGTGGTCGATAGTGGAGCTGGGCAGCCAGTAGCACCCGGCCATGTTCAGCTGGTAGATCTCCTTCCCAATGTCCCTCATCAGCTGCTTCACTTTGTCTTTGTTCACCTGCACCCAAACAACACCACATCCAGTGAGATATACGGCAATGGTGGGCACTCCGTTTCCCAGCTGGAGATGGGGATAAGAGCAGCTGGCATTGGATTATGTGGCTCATCCAAAGGTTTGGGGATGGCAGCACAGCCTAAGAATTATCACACTGCTGGCAGCTCAGTCTGCCATGTTTTGGACTCTCAAGATTACACTTCATTTTGCTTCTGCAGTTCTGCATTGCAGACTGGGGGGCCAAAGCTGTTCAGCAGCTGAGAGTGGAAGGGAAAACCACCTCCATTTTTTACCAGCAAAGCTATGTCAGCAGAACTGGCTGTGTGCAGAAACTCAAATTGAAAGAACAATGTTTCCATTCTTCTCCATTCAGTTTCCTTTTTTGGAAATTAGCAACAGGGGCTTTCCTTTGCCTGCACTGGCTGATAACGTTCCCATTGAACGTATCACCCTTCCTTCCCAAGCTTTATTTTTGTTGTAACATGCACACAATTTCTGGCGTTGCTGACTGCATGCCTGACAGCAACACGCACGAGAATTTTTTTGCGCAACAACATGGAAAACATATTTTGAGAAAGTGGTAACTTTACACAACCACAGTTACAAATGGAAGGTCACGTTTACTTTCATTTTAGCTTCCAGAAATATGGAGAAGACAAGTTTTCACTGACAGTATTGCATATAACTAAGGGAGCACAGAGCTGTTTTAACAAAGCATTCTGAAAAACAAATGCTTTTATAAAACAGTTTATTGTGTATTTGATTTCAGAGTTCAGGAGCATTCTATTTATGCATACACATTGGAAAGTTCTACTTCTTGGCATTGTTTTCCAGAAGCCAGATTTGTCCTCACAGCTAACAGAAAAAGCAAGCGACTCTCCCCACCTTATAGTCCTTCTGAAGCAGAACTGTGTGTGTTAGACTCTTGTCAAGGCAAAGTGTTGCGAGTTTCCTGCAGGTTCTCCTGACGTTCAGGACCAGGTCTGTGCAAGGGACGTAGCTGAGGATGTGCAGAAGGATCTCATCTGAGAACTCCATCAAGTTGACTCCATTGCTTTCCTCCTCACTCTCCTCACTTACAACCTCCTGGAAGGAGAAAAAAGAAAAGGAGAAAAGCTTCTACTAGTTCAGAAACTTCAGGAAAGCTTGTCAGAAAACAGACACCTCAGCTCACACAAGGGTTTTTAAAGTGAGACGAAACACAAACGCCTGGATCTTTATTCCATCTGTATGAAGAAAACAAAAGCTTTCCCTCAAAACAGAATATGGAGGTAGTACAAAACTTCACATTAAACCGTCAGTTTCACTGTTGGGTAACATTTCCATTCATGCCACTTACTTTGCAATTGGAAGAGTGACTCTCCATGATCCTTTTCTAAATATATCACAGCAATCTCCTTCTACATCTTTCCTCCAAGCGCCGCCCGTTTCAATAACCTTAGGAGTTATATAACCATGCATACATACATATATATCCGGCTATATATACCAGTTTACACGTACGGACACACAGCAGCACTGCAGCCCAGCATCACCCACAGCTCTTGTGCAACACACTCACACCTTAACGTCGAACCACGGCCCAAACCGGCGCTAACGCCAGGGCAGCTCCCGGGGGGAACGGGGCTGCTCCACCCCACAGCCCCCGTGAGCCCCCCAGAGAGGGCGATTCCAGCCCCCTGGCCCCACCGCCGAGCGTTCTCCCTGCCCCCGAGCCCGGCTCCCGCCCTGAGGGCTCCCGGCCCCCGCAGCAGCCCCGGTTACCGGCGCCCCGAGGGGCCGGCGCGGAGGGGACGCGTGGGCCGAGCCGAGCCCCACCAGCCCCGACTCACCTCTCCGCAGCGGAACATGGCGGCAGCCGCGCGG
>VYZT01040338.1:39773-63921 GCA_013400735.1 Pomatostomus ruficeps
GGCGTGGCCGCCACACCCCAGCGCCCCGCCGTGTGCCGGCCAGCGGGGCTCGACGCCTCCGCACGGCCCCGCCGGTCACGCCCGGTGCCCCACCTTGAGCCGGCCGGCGGGGCTCAACACCTCCGCACAGTCCCTCCCCAGCGCCCCGCCATGTGCCAGGCAGCGGGGCTCGAGGTGTGCACCCAGCCCAGGGGGTCACGCCCGGTGTCCCGGCACAGCCAGCGAGATTCGACCCCTCTGCACAGCCCCCAAAGCCTCAGCCAGCCTCTACAAGGAACCGCAGCAGGGCGAGCGGTGGCCACCACGCCCAGCCCACTAGTCAAGCGTGACCGGGGCTCTGCCCCATCAACCGGCAGCACCACGGGCGGGATTAGAGCCAGCGTCTTATGCAATTGCCGCCCGCCCAGGCTCAGCCAGGCGGCTCCGGCCGCGCCGGTGTAATCCGGTGGCGGGGGGGCGGCGGCAGCTGCCGCACATGTGCCGCCCCGCACGGGCAGCCTGGGAAGTGTAGTCGGAGCGGGCAGCCCGCCTGCACCTGCGCTCCGGGCACACGGGGGGTCCCCCCTGCGCCCCCCAACCCCGCATTGTTCCGATCCACAGCCTCGCCCCGTGTAGGGGGTGCCGCCCCCTCCCAGCAAGCAGCAGCCACCCAGACTACTCGCATGTGCGGGGTGGGGGGGCCGCGCCCCTCCTCAGCGGGGACAACGCCCCCGGGCCCCGACCCCAGCACGGGCGGCTCCGCGGAGAAGACAAAGCCCCGCGCCCCCCGTGCGCGCCGCCGCTGCCGGGACGCAACAGCCGAGCCGCCCGCTCCCCCCATCCGCACCAGCAATCCTCTTACGGGGCGGATTAGCCCCGCTGGCGGCAGGGACACGACCCCCCTCCGCAAGCATCACCCCCCAAAACAGCCTTAAACCGCGAGCTGCACCTCTGTCCCTTAAAAGGCGGCAGCGCGCTACGGGGCCGCCACCCCGGCAGCGCACAAAGGGCGCGCCGCGTCCCGACAACCCCGCTCACACCGATATTCACAATAACACCGGTTCACCACTACTCTCATTAATACTATTACTGTGCTATCCCCCGCTGTGGCGGTGCCGCTCTCACCTTTGGGGAGTTGGCGCGGTCGGAGCCGGGGCGGGCGCGAGGCGGCGGCGGGAGCGGGGCGCGCGCGCGGTGAGGGCAGGCAGAGCTCGCGGCGGCTCCCGCCCNNNNTCACCGCGCTGCCCTGGGGAGAGGGCTCTGCCTCCTGCTCACCGCACCCCGCCGTGCTCCGGTGCTCCCCATGCAGCCCCCCCCACCCCAGCCTTCGCACAAAGCCCCGCGGGTGGGGGTCCCGGCCCGTTGTCTCTGTGGGAGCCGGGCGGGTGCAGCCCCCCGGGAGGGAAGGGGGTACCCGGGGGGGCGGCGCGGTGCGGGGTCGCAGGGGTGCTGCCTGCCCTGCCTGCCCGGCGCGGGGCACGTGGAGCGCCCGTCACCTGCACCCCTGGGCCGGGCGGGCAGCGGTGACCCCGGCCGGGAGCGGGACGCGGGGCCAAGTTCACTGCTGATGTCAGCAAGCGGCGGCGACACCGCTCCTGCCAGCCGCTGCCAGGCCCTCGGCCCTTGGACCCGCCCGGGCAACCGGGAACGCCGCCGGCGCCACCGGGCACCATTAAAGACCCTGTGCCTACGGTGGCAGCGGCACCCGGGAGACGGGAACGCTCCGCTGGCTCAGGCACCGAGACAAGCAGGGGGCCCTGGTCCCCGCTCCCCATCCTGCCCCACGCTGGCAGGGGACACCCCCCGGAGCGGTGGTTTGGTCAGACTTGAGCAATATTTGTTTCTGTCCTCTGATCCAAACCTTGCTGGAGTAGAAGACGTGGCTGCTCCAGCCCAGGCTGCCTTTCTGCGATTCCCTTCTTGCCTGTGACCATCCAACACTGGTCGGGAATAAAGGCGAGGGCAGCGGCCGCGGAGCAGCAGGCAGCAGCAACCAGAGGGCTTTGCGTCTCCAGAGTGTTGTGCGAACACGGGCTGATTAATCAAGTTAATTAAGCAGCCCTGTAAGTAAAGTAGCAGCAGCCACTCGCAATCTGTTGCCGGCTGGAAGCACACAGACTTCAGCGTGGGGACCTTGGATGTGTAATCTCAGCCATTTGAAAACAGTGGTGACAGGGGAAAAAAAAATAATCTCTGGAAAAAAAAGGCTCAAAATGCTTGTTCTCCATGGGATACTCCTTGTCCAGCATCAGAGAGGGGGGAGTCAGGCCTGCAGTCAAGGTCTTGCAGGCCACGCCAGCAAGCCCTTTGTCATCAGGGAGCTGCAGAGATCAAGGTGAGGATGAGGATGAGGATGGGGCTCCCTCCCAAAACTGCCCATATGGGTACGGCTGACGGCGACCCAGGCATTATTTCCCCCCCTTCATTACTCCCTGCTGTGGGACGAACAAAGGAGGAGAGCAGCAGGAGGAACCTGCAAAAGCTTGTTGAGATGGAGATTTGCAATTACCTGGGGGGATGGAATGCATTGGGACACCGAGCATGGATGGGAATACAAGAGAAGCCCTTTCCCTTTGGATGGCATCCCCTTCCCCAGGAGCCCCTTGTCCTGGTGAAAGTGCCCCAAAATTCAGCACCACGGCTGCACCCAGGTAGGTGCTTTGGAGGGGTGGCACAGAGAGACAGGAGACCTGTGGGCTCTCCTGGGCCACCCCAGGGCTATGTCTCATCGCGCAGGGCAGAGGTGGCCGTGGTGATGGACGTGTCCTGCCAGGCCACTTTGTGACCAGGCCATCCCTACCATGTGGAGATGGCCACAGTGATGGACGTGTCCTGCCAGGCCACTTTGGGGTTAAGCCAACCCCTCCATGCCACAGTGATAAAGAAGAGATACTCCAGGACAGCCCCCACAGGAAGCCCTCAGTGGAAGGGGACCCAGCCTAGGGTTCTTGCAGGGCCATGCAGGAGCAGAGCTGCCTTTGCCCGGTCATTCCTCTGTCACCTTGATGTGGATCATGCAAGATCTCTCTATCGCAGCTTCCCTCGCAGTAAAATGGGAGTCATCGCTGTTAATTACCTGCCTCACGGGGAATTAATTAATGTTTGCATTCCACTTTGAAAGGCCTGATTATTAATTAGAAGATTATACGTCAAATAAGAGGAGCCACAAGGCATGGGTAGAGCTGATGGCCCTGCAGCTGGGAAGTGTGGTCCACAAATGTGCTGCTGGAGCAGGAAAAAGTCCAACAATACCACTGGGGTGATGGGTTTGGGATGGGGAACATCAGCAGGTGGTCAGGGCCAGGTTGGGAGGCCACCAGGGCTCATGGGGGTCTCGGGCAGCTGGATGGAGCATGCACGAGAGGGGTGGGATGCTGCTCTCCGCTGCATCCCGGTGAGCAGTTTGGGTGGAGCCAGGCTGGGGAGCCACGATGTGAGAGAGCCCATTAAGGCAGGGAGGGAGCTACCAGGCAATTACTCTTGATTATTGGACTGAATCAGAAGGCAATTAATCCGCCAGCATCCGGAGGGCAGCAGCACCGGCCTCGCGTCTCCTGGCGTTAGGGGCAGCAATGTCTGGCCTTGGTGTGACAGCAGGATGTGGCCTCCAGCACATGGCTGGGTGCCACCGCTTCCTCCCAGGCTGCAGACACCTTGACAGCAAAGCCACCAACCGGTCACCACATTCACCACTGTGTGATGGACCTGGCTGTGGCTGGGGCTCTCTTCCCATCTCCTTTGGGGTGTTGCAAGAGCTGAGAGGAGAGAAAGGGGAACTGAGCAAAGAGCTTCCCAGCTCTCATGTTACCTTTGGGCAGACATCACAGGCTCCCAAGTCCCCATGTTTTGCTTCATCTCTCCCTGCTTGTCCTTGGCTCTCACCAACTCTGGACAAAACTATCCGAGGGAGGATCCTCCTGCCCTTCACCAGCTGATATGGCCGGGCTGGAATCGCTGCACTTGTGGGACAACATGTGAGCTCTGCTTTCCCCTTGCTTCTCCCAGCTCTTCCCCTGGAGCAGAAGCCCTTTGCCCATGCAGGGATGGCATCTGCTACACTTTTGGGAAGAGGAGGGTCAGAGGGGGAAATATTCCTGGCAGTTTTTGGAGTTGGAGTTTTGGCTTGGATTTATGCACATCCCCTTCAGCGCCAACTCCTCTATCTCTCACTCTGTCATGTGCTTGGGCCTCCCTTCTCTCCCTCCTGCTGTTGTGACAATGAAAAGAGAGGTAGAAACTTCTGAAACCACCACAGTGTCTTTGAATCACTCTCACACAAAAATCATGGAGGTTTCTTGAAGCACTGCCTTTCCCTTCCCTTCCCGCTCCCCAGGGGGAAGGAGGAAAGGTGCTGACCACATCCCCTGTTTCACAGGCACAGGGACCATCTCAGCACCTTCCTCTTTCAATTTTCTCCTTGCAGCATCAGCTGTAACAGGAATTTGCAGGAAGTAAAATCTAAGCAGGAACTCCAGGCCCATCGCTCCCTTTGGAGACATTTGGGGGCCTCGCTGCAGCCCCCACCTCTCCCTTTATGGGAACATATTCAACATTAAAACCTGAAGCAAAACAGCCCCTGACATTTTCCTGGCTCGTTGTGTTGCATCCCTGATGCCAGCTCATCCCTGACAAGCTGCAGACTCGATTCTCCCCCTTTAAGCATCATTCTCCACTCCCATACACCCCTCCCCGAGGTTTCTGCTCCTTTGTATTGATCCCTGAGCTCTCTCCGATCTATCAGTCCTTGTGCAGAGAGAGAACAGCCTTTCCCTTCACAGACCTCCATGTGCAAGGTTGTTCTGCCCCGATCTGCTGTGTCTGCATGGATGGGTTAACCCTGCACAGAGCATCCCTCCCATTCACAAGGAATGAAAATCATTACATTGTATCATGCTGGAAAACTGTATAAATTCACCATTTTCCGTTTTCAAGGCAGAGAAAACAATCTGTGCCAGGTTTTGCCAAGGCCGTTGGAAAGAGCCCAGCCCTGCCCAGGTGTCCAAGGTGGTGGCAGGGCACACGTGCCTGGTTTACAGCCCGTTGTCCCTGATAAGTGGACTTTGCTGGAGGGGTTGAAGCCCTGAGCAGTGATTTTTCTCCACCCTGCCTGTCCTTTCTCCCTGCAGCCTTGTGTCTCCATGCCCCCGTGCTTTCCCCAGCCTTTTCATTGTGTATCCCTAAGCTGATCCTTGTGCCAGATCCCGACGCTGGCCCCAGGGTCTCTCAGCTCACACAGGCAGCAGGAGGCCAAGGCTGCATTCCCAGCTGGGTCAGCATCCATCAGTCGTGCCCAGGCTGGCACTCTCTGCCCAGCCCCATCCTGGTGCTCCACAGCCCTGCCACCCTCCCTGGGCTGCGTTGGCCCAGCAAAGCCCTCCCTTCCCCCACTGGTTAAACGTGCTGCCAGGGCTGTTTGGGTTGACCTTGATAGCAACAGCCTGTGAGGCCCAAGCGTGGAATTGTTTTCGGCCCAAGGTCATCCCGCAGCACAGCGCGATTACACCGGCACAGCCAGACCCTGAGGCGATGCCGGCCGGGCTCCCAGCCTCAGCCCTGCACCCTGGACATCTCTGCAGTTCGCTTCTTCCACAGCAGTGGGACAGGTGTAATCTAAATCCTGTGCTGGAGCTTTCCTGCAGACACAGAGAGTGGTGGAGCAGCCCTCCCCTCCAGCCAGGCTTGGCATCAGTTCCAGGGGATATTTCCTCCAGCTAAAAACAGAAGGGGAAGAGAAAAAGCTGATTCTCCCTGGGTTTTTTCTGCATGTCTCAGCCCTCTGGCCCCACTCACACCACCCCCATTGCCTCCTAAATGCTACTGACTGACCCCTCGGCTGTGATGCACCTCCAAGAGGGCTTTTCCCTTCAGGATGCTCCCTGGGGTTCAGTTACCTGTCCTGGCAAAAGGCTCCCGCAGGTGTTACATGGCTCTGTGCCAAGCCATATGGTGCATTTTCAACTGTTTCTTAATTACTTTGAGAATTGATTTCTCTTGGTCTCTGATGATAAAGGCAGGGGAGCAGCTGGATGGAGTTTTCCGCTCGTACCTTACCTAGGAAATGGAACAGATCCTGGGCTGCCCAAGCATGCCGGGAAATTTGCTTTGATCTTTGCTGGGCTAATGGCACTTTCCATCTAGGAGCTTCAAGCCTTTGGCAGAGGTGACCTCTCCTACCTTGGAGAGAGCAGGAATAGTGCTGCCTTTGTTTTCTGTGTGAGAGACAGAGGCAGGGAGAGCAGGGGTGGCCATTGCCCTCAGTCAGGGTGACTCTTCCACCCGTGCCAGGTGATGTAAAGCACTTGTGACTCTGCAGGTAATTCTGGTTTGGGTTTGGGGCATAAGCCCCCTCTGTCTCCAGCAGCAGGTCACAGGGGTCTGACCACTGTGCTCCCAAAGGTGGGGATCCCCACCCCTCCAGTGACCCCAGACCTGCACCAGCTCCTGTCCCTGCAGGCGCAGGGATGCTCAGGGAACGAATGGGTGAGGCAGGGTTTGCCTGTTCCTAGAAGGAGGGATGCAGAGGCACCCAGGAACTGCTCTGGGCCTAGTCCCAGCCCCATCCCTGCCCGGGCTGGCCCCCAGCTCTGTTTGCACAGCCAGTGCCGAACCGTGACGCAAGCGGCTCTCCCCAGGCGGGGAGAGGGTGACGGAGGAGTGGGACCTGCTCTAGTCAATGCCCCATCCACTCCTCCGAGTTTTAATAAACCTTCAGGGGTGATTCAGCGCTTACACAGCACTCAGCCCTTTCACAGAGCCACCAGAATTGAAATCCCATGACTGCCCCTCTCCCCCCACCTCAGAGAGCAGGTGCATGGGAGGAGAGCCAGGTGG
The DNA here is from genome assembly GCA_013400735.1 of Pomatostomus ruficeps. NCBI lineage: Eukaryota > Metazoa > Chordata > Aves > Passeriformes > Timaliidae > Pomatostomus > Pomatostomus ruficeps. Next base: position 46,584 of record VYZT01040338.1, read on the forward strand.
TTTCCATCCGGTGCCAGGGTGGTTTCTGGTCCCTGTGCCTGGGGTAACACTGGGGTAATGCCACTCACGATGGGCTGGTGGTGGGGAAGGAGAGAGCATAGGCTGTCTGCAGGGTGATGCTCCTCCCAGCCAGCCCCTCTGGTCCAGCTCACACCGAGATCTGCAGCAAACCCAGGAACCAAATGGCAAGTTTGCAGTGATATCATCCCTCTGTTATCATCTTGAGGCCACTCACATGCAGGCTGGGCATGGGAGGAAACCACCACCACAAAGCCCAGATGCAGAGGCACCAAGCCCCCCTGTATTTCACTGCCCTCCCAGCCCACGGCCCCAAAGTTTCCATCCCTCACTGGAGACAGTATTTCCACATGTGCTTTGTTTGGCTCATTTCACACATTCCTGCTGGCAGGTGATAAGATCTCAGGAGAAAGGCAAACCAAAAGCCCTGGGTGCCGGGCACTGGCTGTCACTCCCCTGACTCAGTAAGGTACCCTGCTCCTGCCTCACCAGCTCTGATCCGGGACTAGCGAGGACACATCAATCTTCATCCCACCACAGGTGGGCTGTGGGAGGAAGATCTGGAAGGAGAAAGTGTGGTGGGACTCAGGTGGCTTTGTGAGTTGTCAGGTTCCCTCCTGCTCCTGAGGACAGCTGCAGAGCTCTGCTCTCTCTGGTCCCTGTGCCACCCTGGGGTGCCTGCTCTGCTGTCCCATGTGTGTGATGTGTGCCTGGGTAGGCACTGAGCCCCTCTGGGGTACCAGAGGTGTTGTCAGCTCTGAGAATATTTGAAAAATGCACTTGAGTCCCATGAGAACCTCGAGTACCTGCAGCTGACACTTACTGGAGCAATGGCACAGCCCTGGGGACTCCCTGGCTTAGTGTCCCCAAGGCACCCTTCGCTGGCATGAGCAGGGTGGGGTGTGAACACACCTCTCCCTCCTCCAGCCTGTAAAGATAAATGGGGTTAAGACTTCCACATTCCTGCTCCCTTCCCTTCCCCATGCCAGAGCCAGGGCAGTGTGGGGTTGCAGAGGTGGCTTCCAGAGCTTCTCGATTGCTGGAGCACAGAGCAGCAGAGGAAGCCAAGTGGGTACAGGGGCGACCAGAGCCCTGGTGAGGCTCAGACAAACACAAAGAGTGGGACACAAAGAGTGGCCACTGTCTTTACAGTTTCTCAAGAAAGAAGAGTTGCCAAAGAAGAGGCAAGTCAGCATGCAGAAAAAACAGGGAGTGATTTTCCTATGGGGTTTTACAGGAACCCTTGTGGTTCCCAGACCACTGCCCGAGGCTGTGGGACGGCTGCACAGAGCACATCTCGCTCTCTGGGAACCCTTGTTCGTGTTTTGCAAGAGCGTGGGGCAGATGGGGACAAGCAAGAGGAAGAAAAAGCAACCAGCTGTGGTGACAGGAATGAGGAAGCCCTGAGTGTAGGGCAGCTTGAGCCCCAGCACAGCCTGGGCTCAGTCCTGGCAACAGCCAGGCAGGGCAAAGGGTGTCCCAGCTCCACCCTGGCACTGCTCAGCTCGGGTTCCTCACTCAGGGCTGGGTCTGTGGACAGGGGGGCTCATCCAGCCCCATGGGACTGGAGCCTTCTCCTTGGAACCTGCAGCCTCTGGGACCAGGAAGTTTTGTCCTGCCTATCCAACACCGGGCACATCGCTCCACACATGAACCCAGATCCCTTCCCCTGGCTCTTCCCTCTGCTGTGGAGGTCGGTGAAAGAAGACATGGAACAAAGGGAGGGCCAGATGGTGAGGGTTCCCCCTCCTCGCCCAGAGCACCCACGTCTCTCTGGTCACACATTTTAATTAACACCGAGTGGCCAAGGGACCATCCCAGGCAGCTCTCGGCACAGCCCAGCCTGGGGAAATCAGCCTTAAATGGCAAAACCTGGCCCTGTCTGCGGTAACCAGCTGGAGCAAGAGGCAGCAGAAACCGGAAACCAGAGAGCAGCTGAGGCCCTCTGCCCCCCTCCATTGCTTTGTAAACCTAAATTCACCAGGAAAATACCTCAGAAATTATCCCCTCCCTCCTCTGCCCTGTCCAAGAGCTGGGGGTGCCCTCCTATGGGATGGGTGCCCTGGATCATCCTGCACCCTGTTCATCCTGCATCCCTGCTCCTGGGGCAGGCACAGGGAGGGAAAAGGTCCCTGAATTTCCCCTCCCTTGTGCATCAGCTCAAGGAACAATGAGGGGCAGGAGCCCCCTCCCCAACCTCCCATTGTTACTTTTGCATGTTAACTCCCAGCAGATTCCAGGGCATAAACTGCTTCCAAGAGAACTCTCTGTGCTCAGCAGTGAAAACATTTCTGAGCTCCCCTAGTCTACATGTACTGGGATGAGGAGGAACTTGGATGCTCACTCATCAGGGGGATTTGAGGTGTCCCTCAGGCCCAGCTGCTGTAAAGGAGAGCCCCAGATCTGCTGGCAGCCTGAAGCCCCCAGCAAGGCTGATGCTCTTTGTTGGGCTGTGGGCAAGGGTGGTCTCACAGTGCAGGATGAGCCCCCCAGTAGCATGAATTTCTTCCCCTAAATCACCAGTCCCACTTAATGAACCCTGTTGTAATGGGAGCTCCCAATATTTGCTTTGGCTGGTTCGTTGGCCACCCCACTTTTGGGGGATGAATTTATTCCTTACACTTGGCCCAATCACATCCTGACAGCCAGCAGGCAGTGGGCTGTCAGCAAGCTGCTCCTGGCAAATCTGGGGTGGAGCACAAGGTCCTGAACCCAGCTGCTCCCATGGATTCCCAACTCTGGGATGGGACAGAGCCTGGAAAGCTGCATGATCCCAACGCTGAGACTTGCTGCCTTACCATTTCCCAGCACGGTTCTCCACGAGCACTCTGCCAGCAGACTCATTAGCTGTGACATCTCATTAAAGCAACCATCCTTGGGGGAATTGGCTTGCACACAGGAGCTCTGGGATTGACGTGGCCCTTTTCCTCCCCACCCTCAGACAGGAGCGAGGACGGAGCAGTGGGAGAAGCCCCGTCCTTCGGGACACACACAGCAACTCCCCTCGCTGTGAGGGAAAACTGCAAAGGGAAAGTCAGAGGGAGAAGTCTGCACACATCAAAAAGGAATCAGCGCAGCAAAGTCACGATTATTTAAAAACCCCACAGACAGTCACAGCTCCCATTGAGCCTGCGGAGGAGGTGCCTTTCCCCTGTGCCAGGACCGGTTTCCCAGCTCGCCAGCCCAGTGGGAATGAGGCTTCTCCTGCCAGCCCCACTCTGTCACGAAGTCCCCACCCTGGCTGGCCAGGGGACAGGGAGTTGCAGCACCTACAGCCCCTGGACTGGGAGAAGCATGGAAATGGCCTGGAAACTGGCTCTGGGTGGATTTAATCCCATCTGATTTCCCATTCTGTGAGCTTTTCCCAAGTCTTCTGACATTGTTTCCACTCCTAAATGAATATGTTTCCAGCATGGGATATGCTCTTCTTCATCAAACAGGGAAGAACCAGCTTCTTCATCTCCCTCTGCTCCAAAATTCCCAAGCCTAAAGTTAAATAGGACACAAACATCCTTGGGTGGAGATGTAAATCCCACAATTCAAAGACAAAATGGGGCTGTGGGACACCAGCAGAGCTGTCAGTCCCTGCAGCCATCCAGGGTGGTTGATTGTCGTCATTTAAGGTGATGCTACCACCACCACTTGGCATCACTGCATCACTTCCAAGCCACTTCCCATTGCTCAATCTCACATAAAAATCATGTAAAATCAGGATCCAGGGGTGGACACCCCACAGTCTGCATGGAAAGGGTTTTCTCACCTCGGCTGCTGACAGTCCAGCCCAGGATTTCTGCCATTGGTCACTGTGGCCACAGAGGACAAAGTGATCACTTCCTCCACACCTTGCCCAATTGTATCTCCTGTAACATCTTTTCTCCATCCAGATAAAGGGAAGTAGAGGTTTCCTGCAGCCCAACCTCAGCATGTTCCAGGACAGGGGAGGCTTTCCCCATCCCAGCTGGCTCTGCAGCTCAGGTCTCCCAGCCCACCTTCACCCTGCTTTATTTATTATACCTCACACCTGGGGGGGCTGAGCATGAGCAGCTCAGTGAGGAGAGGAAAAACAAAGATGAAAAGGGGTTTTTAAACCCCTTCAGCCTAACTTTTTCAAGCCTCAGAGAAGCCTCTCAGCATGAACCCTTGGTTCTAGGAGGATGTCATTGTCCCTCCAATGCAGGCAGCAGAACCAAGTCACAAAAATAAAAAAGACCCCGAGCCCCTTCTCCATGGTTTTATTTTTCTGCCAGCAGCTGCCAGGAGGAGTCATGCTGCTCAAGAAGGTCGGAGGGTATTTTTTCCCCATGGATTGCCTTGACCCAGGGTTGCATGAGCCCTGCCCTCCAGCCAAACCCAGCTGCCAGCAGCCGCAGCCGGGCCGGGCGCCCGCGGGGCCGAGGGACCATCCCCCGTCACTGCCGTTCCCACAGTCCCAGCCTTCGAAGGTTTCACCTTCTCCCAGGCGGAGCGCTGCTAATGACAAGTGAAGGATGGTGCCACACCTGCACAAAACCATTTTTGGAAGGACACCTGGGGAAGAAATGTTTCCCATGTCGCTGCTCTGTAATTAGCATTAATTACTAGGGCTTGTGAAACCTCTTCCCCAGGTACTCCGGGCAGCATCTGACGGAAACTGTGGGAATCCCGGACGGCTGAGTCAGCCGGGAGCCGGGGAGGGGTCGGTGGGCCCCCACAGGGTGCAGGGATGAGTTCCTGGGTCCCTCCCTCTGCCCCCCAGCCCACAGGGACAGGGTTTTGGCCAGGGGGCTACAGGGCTGGTTAACACTCCAAAAAACAGCTGATACTCATCCTTCCCCTCAAGGTGCCACTGTCCTTCCCTGGCCAGGGCACAACCTGGGACATCCCAGGGCTCAGGGGGGCTTGCATGTACTGCCCTTTAAAGCACGGCAGAGTGGGAGGGTCCCCAGCAGCAAATTTCCTCGGGTATTTGCATCTCCCTCAGCTCGCTGCTGTCAGCAGCACCCCAAGGTGTTATTATAGACCGGGGGAAAATCCACCCCGAAAACCTAACCCCAAGCAGCCACTTTGTCACCGCCCAATGGCAGAGTACTGCTGCCTGAGTCATTTCTTCTTTTTTTTTTTCTAAATAATATTAGTGATTAGAATGAGTCAGGACGTTTCATCATCTGGAGTGGCTTCGGAGTCATCTCACCCTGCCCCAGTGACTCCTTGGTGGCCTGGGGCTGGGGACACATCCAGCCTTCCCCCTCAGGGTGGGGTGCAGCTGCTGCAGCCTCACCCCCAAACTGGCAGATTTTGGCTTCAAAATACAACGATAAAACAAGAGGGAAAAAACCTTCCCCACTCGCAGGGCCTGTTTTCTCCCCTGCTTGCAGCAGCTCAGGGTGCTCCAGCATCCTGGGGGGACAGGTGACCCCAAACACCATCCTGGGTGGGGGTCCCAGTGACACCAGGCATCACAATGGGGATCCCAGGGGCAATGCCCAGGTCACCCTCAACTTTCCACCCATCATCGTTGCTGTGACCTCCAGGGGTGGTCACGGCTCCCAGCACCACGTGGGACTCCTGTCCCTCCCCAGGGACCCGGGCGTCCCCACACCCTCCCACTTGACCTAACCTCCTGTCCATAAATGGAGAGGTTTGAGAGCTGTCCCCGGGGTGGAGGAGGAGGAGAAAAAAGGAGAATAATGCCAAGAATGCAAGACACAGCTGAGGAGCCCAGTCCCAGCCCCTCGACACGGGCTGGGGGCTGTGGGACAGCCGCCCTGGGTGCTGAGGCAGCCTGGCCAAAGCCCGGTCCTGTCCCTGCAAGCCGCCCCACTATAGTCACTGCAAAGGTGCTATCTTTGTTTCTCTTTCTCTGCTTTTCGCACCACCTGGGGACTTTCCGAGGCTGGGCTGCCCCGTTTCCATCTCAGCACCGTGGAGCAGCTCTGGGGTGCAGAGCTGTGCCCACACACCCGAGGAGTGTCTCTTTGCAGCAATTTGTCCCCTGCAATGCTGTCACCTTGCAGCTGCTTATCCCTGAGCAGATGATGCCCCCAGCCCTGCAGCAGTGTCCCCTTCCAGCGGGGTGTCCCCCTGCAGAGACACATCCCCTCTCACCCCCTCTCTTCACCCCATGGCGTGTGGGAAAGCCGCACTGGGACGGATGTGAGGTGCAGGGGTGGCCTCAGAGGCGGGTGGCACGGAGGGTGCCAGCAGCCACGCGCCCCGGCTGGCACTGCGGGCCAGGCCTCCGCTCGGGGCCACAGTCCAACGCCTTAAAATAGAAAGTGAAAACATTCGGGTGCCCCGTCCGGATGGGCGAGGGGGGCCCATCCCCGCCTCTGCCAGCCGAGCGCCGCCCCAACGTCTCACGACCCACCCTTCTCGCCAGGCACCCTTTCCCCAGCCCGGCAGTGCCCATCCCCAGGGTCAGGGTGGATCCCTCTGGGTTCTCTCGGAGAATTGCTCCAGCGGCTCGCTCGAATCCTCCATAAAAGGAAAAACAGCCAGCAGGTAGCACTGCCAAACTTAGTCATCCCCAGTCCGGCAGCGCTCGCAGCTCCGTCAGCAGCAATTTCCTCTCCGCGCTCCCCTCTGCGCGGGGGGGACAGGGAGGAGCGGCTCTGCCCCGGCCAACGCTGTGCGGAGAGCTCCGGGCTTGGCCCAGGGCTGCTGCCGGACACGCCGGGCTGGGGAGATGCTGCCACGGTCCCAGCCAAATCCAGGCGGGAAATGCACACCCTAGGGAAAACAAAGTTTGGCACCTGGTGCAGTGGTAGCGCTGTTGGTCAGGCACCAAAATCTCGCTTTCGGCTAAGAATTTGTTCCTGAGCACGGCTGTGTGGATGTACCTGGGAGCACCTTGAAGCACCTGGAATTCGGTGGGCAAAGCCTGTTCACTGCCCACGGGACAGGTGTCACAGAGCCTGTCATTAATAGAAGGGACCTCCAGCCCCTCCAGGACACAGGACTGGACACTGGTCTCAGCCCAGTGGTGGGATGGCTCCAAGGGTGACCCCCAAGGTGGCCCAGAGCAGGACATGGGGCATCCCTGAGTCCCTCCTATGCCACCTCCTCCAGCCCCGGCTCTGCCTCAATTTCCCCACAGAGGAAGCAGGGCTGACCCCCTGCTCTGCCCCAGGGGACTTGAATGAGCCTGAGAGGAATGACCAGGGCCCAGCTGGGCTCCTCATCCCTGCAGGATTGCCCACAGCATGGCACAGTCACCCAAGATTGCGTCACAGGCAGTAAACACCCCGGGGTGTGAGGAAGTGACATTTTCCCCTATTGCCCCAGGAGACAGCCTGGGTGTTGGTCCAGGTGGCTGTGTCATCTACACATCCCTGTCACCTCACCATGGGAACACAGCATCACTACAAAGTTTGAAGCCTTCCCCTGACCAAGGAGGGTAATCAGACTGGTGGCAACCCCACTGCACAACAGGGTAAACACCTCAAAACACTCTCGGAGAGCCTGTGCTCAGCTGGCACCAGCTGGCACCAGGGTTTTGCAGACAGGCTGGCTGCCCCAGTAGATGATTCACCCCAGCAATAAAAGATGGGAGATGTTCTGGTGACGTCTCACATCACCAGAGGCAGATGCAGGGCCATGGGGTGTGCAGAGTCCCCGGGGCTGAAGGGAGTGAGAGGTCTGTGTGGGGGCCAGGTGGTCTCCAAATCACAAAGAGCAGCTGAGATGGATGATGCTGCGAGTGTCATGGGGGGGTCTCTTGTCCCTGGGCTGGGTACCACGATGTGGATCAGGCTGGGATGGAGTGAATGGTTACACCATCACTCTGCCCACTCAGTGCAAAGGGAACCAGCCTGAGCAGACGAGCTGGAGTCTGCTGTGAGCAGCACCGAGCCTGTGGCTTCACCAGCAGGGATTTGGTGGCACTGGGGCACCCCGTGATGTGATGCCCACTCCCACCCTAAGCTCAAATCCTGCAGCCCCTCCGCCAGATAGGGTTCGTGTTCCCAAGTGATGCCCAAGAGGAAGCGCCCTGCTCCCGGAGAGAAACGCCATCCCGAGAGCAACGCTCTGGTGGGGCCAGAGCGGGCACAAGCGCCCACCCTCGCTCCCGGAGCGCTTTGTTCGTCTCCATGTTGTCCGTCCTGCCGCGGATTGCCGGGAGCCGCCCGCCCGTGCCGCTGCAGAGCGCGGCCGCGCTGCTGGGTGGTGCTGTTGGGATGCGCACTGCGCGCAGCGGGGCGGGGAGCGCGCACCGGCACCGCGCACGGCGGCACCGGCATCGCCGGGATGCGCGGGGCGCCCGAGATCGTGAGCGTCGAGGGGCACAGAACACACGGAATCGTGAGCGCCAAGGGGCACAGAGCACATGGGATCATGAGCACCAAGGGGCACAAGGCACACGGGATTGTGCACGCCAAGGTGGACTGAACACATGGGATCTTGTGCGCCAAGATGCACAGGGCACATGGGATCAAGCACACAGATCATGAATGCCAAGATGCACGTTGCACGTGAAGTCATGCATGTCAAGGTGCACAGATCACATGGCATCGTGCACGCCAACGTGCACAGAACACACAGGATTGTGTGCACCAAGGTGCATGGGGCACATGGGATCGTGCAGCCAAAGGTGCACAGGGCACATGGGATCAAGCACACAGATCATGAATGCCAAGATGCAGGTTGCACGTGGAGTCATACATGCCAACATGCAGAGAGCACATGGGATCATGCACACCAAGATGCATGTTGCATGTGGAGTCATGCATGCCGAGGCGCACAGAGCACATGGGATTGTGCATGCCAAGGGGCACAGAATACATGGGATCGTGCATGCCAAGGTGAACAGGGCACATGGCATCGCACACGTGGCACACAGGATCATGAACACCAAGATGCATGTTGCACGTGGAGCCATGCATGCCAACATGCAGAGAGCACATGGGATCATGCACACCAAGATGCATGTTGCATGTGGAGTCATGCATGCCGAGGCGCACAGAGCACATGGGATTGTGCATGCCAAGGGGCACAGAATACATGGGATCGTGCATGCCAAGGTGAACAGGGCACATGGCATCGCACACGTGGCACACAGGATCATGAACACCAAGATGCATGTTGCACGTGGAGCCATGCATGCCAAGATGCACAGAGCACACAGGGTCATGCACACCCCACACAGGGTCATGCACACCAGGATGCACCCTGCGTGTGGGATCATGCACACCAGGATGCACCCTGCGTGTGGGATCATGCACACCAATGCACGTGAGAACACGCACATCGAGGTGCACATTGCACACGGGGTCACGTGTGCCAAGCTGCACACACTGCACGTGGGATCATGCTTGTGGCACACAAGGCTGTGCACACTGAGAGGCACAGGCTGCACGTGAGGCCACAGGTGAGCCACACACTGGACATGGGATCACACATGCTGCTCATAGGATAACACACACCAAGATCCACGAGATCATGTATGGCACTCTCCAGGCAGGCCTGCTAGGCCGAGGGCCTGAAGGAGAGCCACACAAGAACACACAGACGTAGCAGGAGAGAGAGCAGGAAGAGTGAGGGCAGAGCCCTCCGACTTTATTTTATATGTTTTTACACATCACTGTGGATTGGAGGTAGAAATCACCACCTCCTATAATCCACTTGGTTAAAGTATTTGTCAATCATATTTCTCCGCTCAATATAGTGGAATTCGTAAACACACTTACAATTTAGGAAAACATAGATAATAGAGAGAAAACAAGTCATGGCCATGAGAGAGAAAATTTCACAAGAAAACACTGAACACTGCAAAGTCAGGGCAACAATCATGCATGCCAAGATGCACATGATTCACATGGGATCACATGCTCTGGACGCGACGCCACGCACACACCGAGGGTGCAGACTGCACGCAGGCACTCCAGGGTGATCCCACCACACATGGAATCATGGACCAACACGTGTCCTGCATGTGGGATTGCACACACCAACATGCACACAGCCTGTGGGATTGCACACATTTGCACACTCCACATGGGATCGGGCACACCGAGGTGCACCCTGCACACGGGATCACACATGCTAGGGAGTGTGCTGCACGTGGGATTGAACATGGCAAAACACAGCTGCACACGGCCTGCATGCAGCAGCACGTGTGTCACACAAGGAATTGCAGGCACATGGGATTGCACACACACTGCACATGGCAGTGCACACAACCTGCACCCTGCACCAAGGTGCACCCTGCACATGGATTACTCGTGCCAACACACACCACATGGCACAAGGAGTCACAGGCTGCAGGGGATTGCCCACTACCAAGGACCCCATCCAGCTCCGTCCGTGACAAAATGTGCTCCCCACTCCCCACCAAAGGCCTTCTCTCATCCTGCAGAGCCACAGCAACCCCTGTCACTTCCAGGGACCCTCAGGGGACACAGTGCCTGCCCCAGGATGCCCAGTCTCCAACTCATTTTTGGGGTGCACGCCCAGGTCCAGGGGCTGCTCTTCTCCCCAGACCCCAACCTCACATCACCGGGGTGTTTCTCAGCCTCGACTTCCAGCTGGGAATGGCTGTACTTAACTCCATCTGGGGGATGGCAGGAGGGGCTGAGGAGGTGGCTACCAGCACCTTCACTACAGGGAGGGCTGGAGAGCCCCCCCAGCCCCAGCACCGACTGCCCACAGCCCGGGGCCTCCTGCTGCAGCCGCCGGCCGGATGCCCAGAGCAGGGCCCCTGTGCCGAGGTTTTGGGTTTCAGGGCAGCCCCCCCGCCCACATTCCTGCCTTCCCGGGGGCCTCTCGCAGCCATCCTGGCCAGAGCCCCCCAGCCCCGATCCCTCCTTGTGGCCATTAGCCCACGGACAAAGCCAGCCTGTCAGTGCCGGGGAGCAAAGGGAGCTGTGGGACAGTGGGGATGAGGGAGTCAAAAGCCCCCCCACCTGTCACTGCTTTCACACCAGCAGCCCCCCAATTTCCTGAGCTGGAGGTCAGATCCAGCCCCTCTTTGCACAGGACACAGGGAATCATGGAATCCATGCCCAATGGAATTACTCTCAACTCATCCAGGGGCTCCAGATTTTGGGATTTCCCCCCACCTCAGCCACCGCTCCTTGCACATGCCACAGGAAGAACATGTTCAACTTTCAGCCCAGATGTGCTTTTCCACAGACCAGATGGCAAGAACAGCTGGACTCCTGCTGCCTCAGTTTCTCTGTGTGCAGAACTCGCTCCAGCCCCCCTACAAGGATGCACGGGAAGCTCAGACACTGCAGGGAGATGGGCATGGATGTACCCAAGGAGATGAATGTGGGGCTGTGAGGACTCCTGCTCTGGGACAACACTCCCTTCCCTCCTGCCTTCCAGCAGCCGTTCCATGCCAGCAGGTCACTTTGTGTCACTGGGACAAGCAGGGCTGGGAGCTGCAGACCCCCGCATCCAAGGGGTTCTGCTGTTGGGAGAGTCTGCAATCCCAGGAGAAAATCCAACAGGGAGCAGGATATCGAGTCACCTGGGCACTCAGTTCAGTTCCTTTCACCACTTCCCACATTTCTCAGCCCAGTGGTTCAATTAGAGACCCATTCCCTTCTGCATCCAAAAAACCCCAGAGGGACTGCAGTGCCCTGGGCCAGCACCCACAGGAATCGAGGAGAGCCAGGGAATCAAGGAGGGCCAGGTGGGAGGTGCAGGGCTAATCCCCAAAGGCCCCGTTCCTAATCCTGACTAATGGACTCTTTTCACCACTGACAATGGAGTTATCCATCTGGAAGGGGATCTCCGGGCCCAGGAAGGCACAGCTGGTGGGGCCAGGGTTGGGCAGGGAGGTTTGACCACTCCCCCCAGCCTCAAACCGCTGCTCCCAACCCCTTCCCTGGCCAAAATCCCACCTCCCCCGCAGGTAAGGGTGCAAGCTCTGCTGCTGCCCTGCATCCCACCCCACGATGCCCCAGTGCCTCCACCAAAGAGTCAAACAACCCCCTCACCTCCTCTCCAAGCCACAGGCTGTAAGAGCCCCCCTGCCCCTCTCAGCCCTTTATAGGGATCCCCCGGGGCATCCCAGCTGGCTCCTGTTACTGCTGCTATTACGATATCTCATCCTCGAAGAGATGTTCCCCCTGCTCTGGGGGAATCCCCTGGTCCTGCTGGGGCTTGACCTCGGTTTCTCTCCAGGCTGAACTTCAGCCCCCTGACCCCACCAGAGGGGATTTGTGCACCCGTGGGTGCAGCCCCCGAGGGGGTCTTGGCACCAATGCCTGCAACAGCATCCTGCCATGTCCTCGTCCCCTCCGGATCCTGGGAGAAGTTGGGGAGATGGCAAACAGGAAAACACGAGCTGTCACCTCCTCCTCCTCATGCCCCAGCCACAGTGGCTTGGTCAGAGTCTGCTTGACCCGTTCCTGACATCCCCCTGCTGTGCTCTGTCTCATTTCCAAGGCTTTCCATCCCTCTTATGTCCTCCTTGGGATGCACCGTGCTCCGTCTCAAGGTGGGGATGGAACCACTGCCTTGTGCTGGGTCCTGCCAGAGGTGGGGATCACCATCCCAGCCATGCTCACACCTACCAGAGGGCAGCTGTGCCCTGGGAATTCAGGCAGAGAATGAACCTTCTGTGCCTTCCCTTGCTCTGCCCATCAAACCCTTTGGCAGATCTGGGCGAGGCCTTGAGCAGAGGCAGCACCGGACACAGAGCAGTGGGAGACACGGATCCAGGCATGACCAACGTGGATCCAGGCATGACCAGCATGGATCCAGGCATGACCGAGTGAGGAAATCGGAGCAGAGAGGAGCTGCTGCCGCACGCTGAGTCACCTGCTCCGCCCGGCGCTGCCGAGCGCCTGGGCCGGGTTATTTTGGAGCTGTGTGGGAGACGCTGATAACACACTTTCCTCTTCCCTGCAAGCTCCTCTGTGCTGACTCTGCGCTGCAGCAGGGAATTAAAAGTGGGGACAGGCAACAGGGCTGGCACTGGAGTCTTCCTCTGGGCCTCCTGCTCGGAGTCTCATGGCTACAAAAGCCCCCAGGCCTCTCACATGCTCTACTTGCAAACTGGGCAGCAAGGAATAGACATATTCTAATTTTCTTTTTTCTTTCTTTCTTTCTTTATTTTTTTTTTTAAGGCTGGAAAGCTTCCCCTGCTAATTGATTATTTTGTCCCACAGAACACCCTGTGTCTCTCGTGTCCTGCTCCTGGGCACTTGCATGGGATTACAAGAGCCTCGTGTCCCAGCAGAGCCCCTGGGGACCAGGCAGGGCACTGGGTCCGGGACAAAGAGCATCATCCCCGCCACAGAGGTTAATCACTGCTGCACTAAAGGTCTTTTAAGCTTTCTTAATAAAATTCCTTCTCCTGCTGGATGAACCAGCCTCTGGCCTTCACCCCACCTCCGCAGAGTCCCTGGGGGAGGCAGAGGAAGGGGCAGGTTTTCGCTTCAGTTTCTGGTAATGTAAAAACCACACCAGAAACCAGCAGAAAACGAGCTGGGGCGGGAAGAGAGGAACAAATTCCCAGTGCAGACTGTCCGTCTGCTCTCATCCACTTCCTTCCTTCGTTTGCCTGTGTCCAACACCCAAAGTGCCTGAAACAAGGCGCTTCAAGCATTTCCATCCCTTCTTGCTCTCTGGATGCAATTAAATTACACTGAGGGGATAAATCCAGCTAATAGAGCTGAGCAAGCCACATGACCAGTGCCACGATTGATCCTGATGTCCAGGAAACACAGGGACGTGGCTGGGCCCCCATCACACTCCACGACTGCCCCTTGCTTCCTGAGCAAACCCCTCGGGGTGGCATCCCATGGGAAAACATCCCTGGAGCGCGATCTGCCTCTCTGAGCCCCTCTCTTAGGGCTGCTCTTTGTTTCCCCTGGTGCTGCTGCTTTTTTTTTTAAATACAGCCTAATACAATTTTAATGAGGTCAGGGCGCCTGCCAACTGTCGGGAGGGCCGTCAGAGAACCTCTGCTGAGCGGGCTGGTGGCATATGGCAGCGAGGCCAGGGCAGCTGGGCACCCCGGGGTGTCCCCGTGGCCCCCAGAAGCAGCAAGGGACAAACTGGGGACCTGGGGAAATGCAGCCTCCAGGCAGGATGTTGAGTCTGCACCTGGGACTTGTTCCCAGCCCCGGTCTGGTGGTCCCTGATCTCTGGCTGGTTTTGGCAGAGCCCTTTACCCCACCAGGGGACAGCTCGATGGCTGCACAAGGGCTCCTGTTGTCACAAACCCTGTCCCTCATGGGATGGAGGTGGCTGGAGGGATGGTGGTCACCAGCAATGCATCCCCAATCTCTGCTGAGCCCCTCCATGGGGTGAGTGCGCATCTGCATTGGAGGGGGGCTTCCCAGGCCAGCCTTGGCCATCTCACAGCTGCTGCCACCACCACGTGTGACATCCCCTCACAGTGAGCCCCCAAAATTGTTCCATCAAGGAAAGACAAGGAGAGCTCGGGCCAAGCTGACAGCTGGGGTGTGGCTTGAATCCAGAGGACAGATGTGCTCGGAGGGAAGGACCCGGTGGCACCATCTCTGGACACCCTGTGACACAGCCCGAGGGTCTGTGTGCTCTGGAGGGCGGGAGGGAGCTGGACACACAGCCCAGGACATCCCTGGCTGCTGTGCCCCGGGCTGGTGCCGCTGCCTCCACACTGCCCCTTCATCCGGGGACACCTCCCTGTGCCCTGGGATGGCTCCGCTGCCCTCCTGGGGACACAGGGCTGGAACAACCCACTGCACCCTCAAACTCTTCTCCAGACACCACTGCACGCTGCATTTGCTGTCTCTGTCCCCTCTGAGCCCCCGTGCCTGCCCCTGGCACCGTGCCCTGCATCCCGCCCTCCCTGCAGTGTCCAGCTCTGCCTTCCCAGTATCACAAACTCGAATGAAAACCCCGGGATTGCTCGCAAACGAAGCTGGGCTGCCACAAAAGGTGTCCAGGCAAGCATGAAAATCCGAAGGCGTTTCTGTGCCTGAGGCAGGGGTCACTCCATGACCGGGGCTCCTTTTCTCCCGGCTTTTCTCTTTTGGAGCTGGGATCTCTTTGAAGTCCCAGCGGGTGAGTCCCACAACCCCTGACTCCGGAAAGGCCTGGCCGTGGATGCCGTGTGCCGGGGGTTGGATCTCCTGCAGGAGCGGCGGGGGCAGGGCTGGGGGACGACCTCAGAAGAGTTTAGTCACGGTGGTTTGCAAAGACGACGGGAAATGCAATGTACGGAGGGAAACCCGGCGCCTTCCCTGCCGCTCCAGCGCACCGGCACGCACGGATGCACCCGGGAGATGAGCTCTGGCTGCTGCACCCCCAGCTCAGGGGGGCACTGGGCACCCTTTGCCCCCACAGTGACATGTGAGGAGGTCTCAGATGCTGTTTGGGGCTCTCCCATCCCCCAGGAGCAGAGGGTGCAGGCAGGGTGGGTGCCCTCTCTGGAGGGACAGGGTCTGCTGAGCCAGGCAGTGCCATCCGTTCTCACAGTGCCACCATCCACCAGTGTCACCCATCCACGCCACACTGCTGGGCGGTGGGGAGAAAACAGGGTGGGTTTTTCTTTCTCTGCATAATTGCTTTTTTTTTTTTTCTGTTGAGCAGAAAAGCCGTTTCTTTCCTGGCCTCATCACCATCTGCCCGTGGCGGCCGGGGAAAGCAGAGCCCAGCAGCTGTGGGTCCGGGCAGCTGCTCGGCCTCATGGCCAGGTCTTAATGCAGGGGGGCTTGGAGCCAGGGCAGCAAAAGGGATTTGCTGGACAAACATGGATCTGCCTCACTGGAGCTTGGGGGGACGTGTTTCCAACCCACACAGGAGGCTGTAGGGTTGGCTCTGGTTGGCAATGGTCTGTCTGGACTTGCAGGGCTGGGCAGCAAGGATGAGCGCAGAGCAGGTCTGGCCAAGACTTCCAGGAAAACAAACCCCATCCCAGCCTGGCAGGTTTGCCCTGGAGCAGCTGTGCCAGTGACCCCCGGGCCAGGACGGGCGGTGCTGGCCGGGGGTGGAGCAGTGGCTCCAACCAGAACAGCCAGTGCAGAACCAGTGCAGCCTGAAGGGCCCTGGGAGGTGGGCTGGGATGCCATCCTGCCCGGGTTGGCTGAGCCTGGGGGAATTCTTTGTGCCAGCCCTGAGCACACACTGTTGTGCCCTCACACCCGTGCCCACACTTAGCTCTTCACTTGTCCTGCTTCAGCTGGGATAGGCAGTTCAGCTCCCTGATCCAGCTGAAACCCATCCCATCTGTCCTTCCCATCATCCCTCTTTCTCCAATTTTCTGGTTCTGCACATCCCCCCAGCCAGCTCCCTGCTGTAAGTGCAGGGCTGTGCTCGAGCCAGCTTCAAATCGACCCCTGCAGCTGTGCTCCTACTTATTGGTTCGTGTCCCTGTTCTAGACACAAGAAATGTCCCTATCCCCAAGGAGCAGTGGGCAGCACCCTTGGGCAGCACAGACAACCCTCTCCAGGCTGGATTCTCCCCATCTCCAGGTCATTCCTGCTGTAAGTGCCACCAGACCCTCGCATGCACAGCAACATTGCCCATCCACCCCCTGAGAAATGGCCTCAAAATGCTCCCTTGTGCAGGAAAGCCCCTGTTTTTTCCTCTGGATTTGCTGTAGGAATTCAGTTCCCCAGGGCCAGGATGCTCCAGCCTCGCTGGTGCCTGGCACGGGGCGCTGGGATGGCTCAGAGATGGCAGGAGGCCACAGCATCCGTCACCCTACTCCCCATGTGTCCCATGGCCTTGTGGCATGGCCAGCAGCCCAGGAGGGACAGAGGGGTGCAGGGGGGGCTGGCAATGTCTTGGAGAGGGATGGGGATGTGCAATCAGAGGGACACTTGCAGAGCAGGAGGGGGATTTGCAGTTCAGGCTGGTGTTGTGCAGTGCAGGGGGTGGCCTCATAATGGGAGGGGTCCTGCAATACTTAGAGAGCCTTGCAATGTGTGTTTGGGGATCCTGCAATCCAAAGGGCCTCTTCCTGTGCGTTTGAGGGGTCTTTCCATGCTGGAGGGAGAGTTTCTGCAATTCATGGATGCTCCTGAAATGCAAGGAGGGGTCTTGCCACACCAAGGGGTCTTCCAGTCTATGGGGATGTCTCACATTTCAAGGGGGCTCTTGCTGTGCCTGGAGCAGTCTTGTCATGAATTGGGGACTTGCATTGTGTGGGGCTCCTGAAAAGCAGGGAGGGGTCGTGCCGGGCAGTGGGGACTTGCAGGGGGGTGTCCCGCAATTCAAGGAGGTTCCTGAAATGCATGGAGGGATCTCGTTGTACACTGGGGGTCCCGCACCGCGGAAGGATCCTGCAATTCATGGGGGCTTTTGTAACGCAGGGAAGGGTCTCTGCATGCGGGGGAGTCCCGCAGGAGGGAGGCGGGGATGATGTCCTGAGACCCGAGGGGGCTCTCGCCGGTCCTG
>VYZT01040338.1:63949-159709 GCA_013400735.1 Pomatostomus ruficeps
TCCCTCGGTGTCGGTCGCTCGGTGTCGGTCGGCGGCGGGGCAGGATGACGGCGAACGGGACAGCGGAGCCGGTGCAGATCCAATTCGGGCTGATCAACTGCAGCAATCGGTACCTGACGGCGGAGGCGTTCGGCTTCAAGGTGAACGCCTCGGCCGCCAGCATGAAGAAGAAGCAGATCTGGACGCTGGAGCAGGACGGGGAGGACTCCAGCGCCGTCCTGCTCAAGAGCCACCTGGGCCGGTACCTGGCGGCCGACAAGGACGGGCGGGTGAGCTGCGACAGCGAGGAACCGGGCCCCGACTGCCGGTTCCTGGTGCTGGCCCACGGCGACGGGCGGTGGTCGCTGCAGTCCGAGCCCCACCGCCGCTTCTTCGGCGGCACCGAGGATCGCCTCTCCTGCTTCGCCCCCGCCGTCTCCGCCGCCGAGAAGTGGAGCGTCCACCTGGCCATGCACCCCCAGGCAAACCTCTACAGCCTGGCCCGCAAGCGCTACGCGCACCTGGGGCCCCGCCGCGACGAGCTGGCCGTGGACCGCGACGTGCCGTGGGGCGTGGATGCGCTCATCACCCTCCTGTTCGTGGACCAGCGGTACAGCCTGCAGAGCTGCGACCACCGCCTGCTCCGCAGCGACGGCCGCCTGGTCCCCGCCGCCGAGCCCGGCACCGCCTTCACGCTGGAATTCCGCTGCGGGAAGGTGGCCTTTCGCGACGGGGAGGGCCGCTACCTGGCCCCCTCGGGGCCCAGCGGCACCCTCAAGGCGGGCAAGAGCGCCAAGGTGGGCAAGGACGAGCTGTTCGCCCTGGAGCAGAGCTGCCCGCAGGTCGTGCTGCGAGCCGGCAACGATAGGAATGTCTCCACCCGGCAAGGTACGAGGGGACGGGGGCTGCGGGTGGGGGAAACGGGACGCCTCGGTCGCCCCGGAGTCCCAGGGGTGCAGCCGCCTCGGGGTGCGCCCCTGCATCCCTCCGGCATCGGTATCCATCGGGCATAGCCCGCCCCTGGCACCCCTCCGGCATCACTTCCCCTGCATCACCTCAGAACCGCCGCCGCGGAGTGGCCCCCCCGGCAGCCCCACAGCCCCCAACATCCGCTGCTTTCCCGCAGCAGCCACCCCACAGGCTGCCCCCTGCACCCCTCTGCCACCCCCTCCTTGGTGCTGTCCCCCTTGACCAAACCCCTTCTCGCACCCTCCCCTGAAGCCACCATCTCCCTCGGGCACCCCCTGCGCCCCTCAGCATGGTTGCCCGCGGTCCCTCCCCCAAGCCCCCATCACGATCCCCTCGCATCCCTCCCACATCTCTTCCCCTTCCCCCTCCCGCATCCCTTCAGCATCGCCTGCCTGGGGCCCCCCATCCCTCCGGCACCCCATCCCCGCACCATCGCCTCTGCCGGGCGCGCTGGGGGGCAGGGATGGCGAGGGGCCTGCCTTGGGGTGCAGGGATGGGCAGGGAGGGGGGCTGGGAGGGGTGGATGGGGTCTTCTCTCGCCGCGAAGGAGGCAGGGCTGTATCCCTCGCCTTCCTTCCTATGGAGCTCATTGTTCGCCCAACAAAGCATCCACCAATTTCCCCTCGCCCGAGCGCGGCTGAGCCGTGTGTCCGGCGGAGCAGGGAGGCTGCGGGTCCCCCCGGGGGCTGTGGGTCCCCTCAGGGGGCTGGAGTTCCCCCCATGGCTGGGGGGCTGGGTGGCAGCGTTACATAAAGGGCTTTGCCACAACTCCCGCATCCTGCATCCGCCCGCACAAAGGCAGCCGGCCGTCCCCCCGCACCCGCTGCACCGTCCCCGTTCCCTCCTCTCGCCGGAGGGGCCGCGGTGCCACAGGGCAGAGCTCCCCGGCCACAGGGCAGAGCTCCCCGCTGCCCGCGAGTGCCCACCGAGCACCCCAGCCCCGCTCCCCGGGGGTCCCGGCGCTGGGATGCCGGCGGTGCTCGGTGTGTGCCGCGGGAGCCCCGGGGCTCATCGCCGGCGCGCCAGGTCAGGCCGGCGCACGCCGGGTGTGGGATGGGTGCGAGCATGTAGCAAAGCCTGGAGGAACAGCGGGGAATTTTTTTTTTTGTGTATATGGAATATTTCAAGGTTGCTGCTTAACCCTGATCCGTGCCTGGGCAGCTCCGTGCAGGGAGCTCCCGTGCCTTTCTCCTGTCCGAGGGTAAATCCTGCGCTGCAAAAGCAGCCTCTTAAAAATTAACAATAAAATCTGGCCAAGATGGGCAGTGGGGATTGTTTTCCCAGGCACGGGGATTTGGGGAAGAGGAGGAGAGGATGGCCGTGGCGGGAGGATGGCGGGAGGCTGCCGCAGCGCCGTGGGGGAAGGGCTGCTGCAGCCCTTTGTCACCAGAGATGGGGAAACCAGATGTGGGGGGAGATGCGAGGGACGGAGTGGTGGCGGTGGGGGACCCCACTGTGGCGGGGGACCCCATGGAGCGGGTGGGAAAGCTGCTGGCCGACCCTCCGGCTTTGTCTAGTTGGGAAGGGATGGGGGAGCAGGAAGGGGGGGAACAAATCTCCCCAGCAACAGAGGGCTCTGGGCTGTGCCCGGCCCCTTTCCAAGCAAAATACAGCGGGAAGGGC
This sequence comes from Pomatostomus ruficeps, assembly GCA_013400735.1. Taxonomy (NCBI): domain Eukaryota; kingdom Metazoa; phylum Chordata; class Aves; order Passeriformes; family Timaliidae; genus Pomatostomus; species Pomatostomus ruficeps. The sequence goes on from VYZT01040338.1 coordinate 66,521, forward strand.
CGCGCTGGAGCTGCACATCCTCGCTCGAGTCCGTTTTGGCTGGAGAAGCCGTTTCCACTCGGTTTATCCTTCCCGACGGCAGTGAAGGGCTGGGAGCTGCCGCTTTCTGGGGCGCATCCTCCCTTCTCCCATTGTGAAAGCGCCGCGTCCCAAGGTTACCGAGAAGGCAGCAGCAAGAGCCGCCGGAGGAAGCGGTTCCAGACAGCCCTTTCCCCGCCGGGCTGATAAGCGCCGGGCTGCTGGCAGATGCTCTCAGGGCCGCTGGGGCTTGGGGATGTGGGATGCGGGCAGGGAGTGACTGGAGCTCGGCACAGCTTCGTGGGAAAAGGCAGCTTGTTCTGTATGGAGTCAAGGAGGGAGCAGGGATGGCAGTGGCTGTCCGCTCTCTGCCCCACGGCAGCGGCAGGGATGGGACCATGGGGTTCTTCTGTGGTCTCTTTGGCTGGGATCCAGCTTTGGAGCACAGTTGTCCCACCAGTGCCAAGTCAGCTCCTGGCCCGGAGTCTCCTCCCTGTCCCGGGGATGGCCGGTGTCAGCATCCCCCACACACAGGGGACCACAAACACCCCCAGGGCAGGAAGGGACGGGTGCCAGCCCCACCTCTGCCCCGGTACAGGGGCTGGGGGTATCTCTGGCACCCATCTCCTGCCTCCTGCCCCAGTAGGACAAGATGCCCGGGTTCCATGAGAGTTCCCATCTCCCCGCTGCACCTCAAGCGGAGCGGAGCCGGGTGCTGCCAGCAGCGAGCAGCCTCCTCCCCGCTCAATGGCTCCTTTCTAGCCCGGCTGCGGCAACAAAGAGCCCTTTGTGGGCGAGAGGGGTCCCGGGGGCAGCGCGCTGGCATCCTCCCCGCTGGGCCCCTGCCAGCCCCCCGCCCGGCCGAGGTGTGCCCCTGCCCCCCACCCGCACGGGGGAGAGGGTGGGCTGGCTCGGGAGCGAGGAATTCCAGGAAACGGGATCTGGGGAGGAGGGCGAGCCAGCAGAGCTGAGGAGGGAACAGCCTGGACACGCCGTGTTGGCAGTGGGGAGCTCTGCCCTGGGGCCAGGACCCCTCCCGGCATGGGCTGAGCCGGATTTCCCCCCCCCCCAGTTCATCCTGGTGCCACGGCAAGGCAGGGAGATGCGGCTCCAGGGCAGGGGGCACGCAGGCTTGGATGCTGATTTTCATCCGGAGGTGCCAAGTGGCCTGTTGACACTTGGGGGAGACCACAAAGCCACAGGAAATCCACAGGGAAGGAGGGGTGGGTTTTTCAGGAAATTCATGTTTCACCCCTACCCGTGGCCCCTTTGCAGAGCTGCACCCCCAGCAGAGGAGCTGCTGGTTCCCGGTGCTCCAGGCTGTTGGATTTAGACAAAAACCTGTTTGGGTTTCTGCAGGGGTGCGGTGTAAGCCCAGCTGAAGGGCAGGGAGGGGGCAGGAGGAGTCTCTGAGCACGTGTGGGGTGGAGGTGCCAGAGCCCACAGGGAGCCCGGACCCGACCTGTGCTGGCAGCGCTGGGTGCAGCATCCCGGTGCCATCCTGAAATCCTGCCCTGCCACCCTGAGGGGCTGGGGGCTCTGCAGGGGGCTGCTGGCACTGCCGCGGAGCAATCCAGGCTCGGGTTTTTCCAGCCATAACCGTGGGGTTTTTGAAAGGAGAGTTGGGAGATGGGAAAGGTGCTCCTCTCCATGGCGCTCATCCTGCTGACTCTCACTGGCATCCTAGGATGGCTCATGGGAGACTTTCTGTGTGAGCTGAGTGCCCGGGGAAAGTTTTCTACACACCCTGAGCTCCCCCACGCTGGGTCTGTAAACCCCCATGGTGTGGAGGTTGACACAGCTACAAGAAACTCTGCTCCTTTAGAGGGAAAAGACCAGCTCTGTGGGAGGCACAGGAAGGTCTGTGCCCGCTCTGGGATGGCCACAGGCCTCCTGGTACATCCTCAGTCATGGCTGGAGAGCAGTGAGAGCTCCAGCATCAATCCTGCAAACCCACGAGCCTGGACACCTCAGCAGCCAAGGACTCTGGGAGCCTCTCCTGCTCTCTGAGGACCTCAAGGACTTGGCATCAGGAAGCCCTGGAAAGATAACCTGCCTCAGCCTTCCCAACCTCTGCGTTCTCCCCACGATCCCTGTAGCGAAGCCGTGGTGCAGACGGAGCCGGAGGACGTCCCACGCTGGGAATTTTGGGGAGCGTGGGCGTACCTCCACCCCCCTCCCCAAGAGCCGCCGTGTGCTCGCCCCCCTCCCGCCTCCAGCTGTAATTAACAGCTTCGTCAAGGTCAGGAAGCGCAGTGCCAGCTCCAGACTGTAAATTTACCGGGAGCGTTAATTAATCCGTGATTGCAGCGGGAGCGGCCGGGTTGGGCGCTGCGGGAGAGCGGCCACGGGTCCCTGCCACAGCCCTGGGCTGCCACAGCAGCGGGGTGGCTGTGGGGACAGCCTGTCCTCCACCGCAGGGACATCTCTGAGGGACCCGCCAGGGTCTTGATGCCTCACACACCCCATGCTTCCTGCAGCTCCGAGCCCCCGACTCTCCCACCCAGCTCAGCTCCAGCCCTTTGAAGCCTCCTCCTGCCCCAGCCGGAGCCACATTCCTTTGTGCTGAGTCGGTGTAACCCAACCCCGCTCTGCTTTTGGGGTGGGAGACCCTCCTGTTGCCGGGTCCTTCCAGGCACTGGGAAAGCCAAAGCTCCGTGAGGGGCGAGTGTGGAAAATGGGCTGGCAGAGAGGAGGGGGAGGCTGGTGGGTGCACTGTGCTCCATGCTGGGGGTCTCTGGGGAGAGGGAACAGGGTTTGGAGGCTCCTGGCACGCCCTGTCCTGCCTCCAGCCTGTCCAGTCCTGCTCTGGGGCACAGAGCATCCTCCAGCCCTGCAGGTCAGCGAGTTCTTCCCAGAAAGTGCAGTGACGGGGAGCACCACCCTCACTCCTCCCCACAAACCACAGGGATCCACAGCTCTCGCAGGGTTGGGGGGGCCAGGGGTGCTGCCAGCCCTGAAGGATGGGTTGTGTCTCCCAGTGTTACCTCCCCACAGCCCAACCTCTCCGTGGGCCCTGCAGAGCCCCTCTCTCCATTTTACAGCTCTGGGTTGGGGCTGGAGCTGCCTGACGCCGGGATGCAAAATCAAAACCAAATGTTCCCACAACCGCCAGCTCAGCCCCTGGCAGCGCTGGGAGGCGGAGAGTGTGGGATGGCCCTGGGAGCCGAGGATGTGGCCAGTGGCAGTGCTGGGCTGGTGGTCATCAGCACCCACTGCCCCCTGTGCTGCCCAAATACCCGGGGAGTGAAGCAGCAGGGTGGCTGTGTGTCCCTCAGGAGAGTCACGGAATCAGAGAGGCTGGGCTGGGAGGGATCGTGGCCAGGGACACCTTCCAGGCTGGGTTGTTCCCAGCCCCACCCAACTTGACACTGAACACTTCCAGCCGTGGGAGCTGCAGGAGGTGCTGGAGGTGCCTGGTCAGAGGGGGGGATGCTGTGAGCAGGGTAGCAGCCACAGGCCAGCTGGGATGTGGGAGATAAGATTAAGGTCAAAAAAGTGAAGCCTTCCAAGCCCGATCCCTTTGGGAACAAAGCCTGATCTATTTGGGAACAAAGCCTGATCCCTTTGGGAAAGGTGGGAGATGGATGTGCAAAGCAGAGGCTGTTCCTGGGCGCTGGGATGGGGCCTGATTGGACACACAGGGGTGATGTGGAGCCCCCGGGAGCTGTGTCTGCAGCACAGCTGGGTGCAGCTGGTGGGACATCCTGGTGGCTTCCCAGAGCAGCGGGGCCACCAAGCCTGCAGTCCCTGGAGCCCTCCCAGTGACTGGACATGAAATCCCAGCAGCCCAGACACTGGGGGGCATGGTGGAGGTGTGAGGGGCAGAACACAGGGCCAGCCCCCACTCCCTCAGCTACTCCTCATCAGACTTGTGCTCCAGACCCCTCCCCAGCTCCGTTTCCCTGCTCTGGATGTGCTCCAGCACCTCCATGTCTCTACTGGAGTGAGGGGACAGAACTGGACACAATGTGGGCTTGAGCCCTTTGCAGCAGGGAGGGGGATGCAGGTGTGTTTGGCTCTGGAAAGTTCATCCAGTTCCACTGAACTCCCATTTCACCGAGCTCAGCAGTGGGGCTGAGCTCTGCACCCCAGCTCCCTCCCCAAAACCCAGCACAGAGCTCGGCCCTCAGCTTTGGCTACAGCTTGTGCCTCGCATCCCCAAAGTGTTTCTAGGCTGAAATCCACCAAGCTGGAGAGCTCTGGAGCAGTTCTGGCCCCGCTAGCCCTGACTAAGCAGGTTTGCTCGGGCTCAGTGCCTGAGGTGGATGCACACGTGGCTGGCGGGGGCCCAGCGCTGTGGCCGGTGGCCCCAGGACCAGCTGCATCCTCCTCTGCCAGGGAAATGCTGCCTCTGGCCCCTTGGGCCATCCTGGCTGGCAGAGCTGGGGTCAGGCTGGTGCTGATGGTTTTGGGGAGTCAGGAAAAGGCTTGGCTGCCCTGGGGCTTTCCTGAGCCCCCTGTCCCTGCACAGCTCACTGCCCCAGCAGGATGTGACAATTGTGGATGAAAAACGGTGCCACAGTCCTTAAACACGCCACGAGCTGGGATTCATGGGTGTGCAACCGCCTCTGCTAATGGGTTGAGTAACCTGGCTGTCACCTCTGGGAAAAACTGCGGCCCTTTTCCTTATAAAATATCTACGTTGGTCTTTGCTTCATTGTGATGGAGCTGCTGAGTCAGGAGCAGAAGCTCACAGCTGCCCAGGCCTCGTTTAGGGTCTTAACACCAAATATCCAAATGAAAACCTGGATTTGAATCCCAAATGCCAGAGGGGAGATCCCTGTGAGGGATTTGGAAGCCACCAAAGCTCACCCAGGAAGCAGCAGCCCCTCTCAGCCGGGTTTCCTGGGCTGCCCTGCACCTGGACCTGCTGGAGATGGGTTGTGGTCCCACCGCCTCACCTCCATCTGTCTCTGCTCTGCAGGGATGGACCTCTCGGCCAACCAGGACGAGGAGGGTGACCAGGAGACCTACCAGCTGGAGATCAACAAGGACACCAAGAAATGCGCCTTCCGGACCTACACCGGGAAGTACTGGACCCTCACCTCCAACGGGGGCATCCAGTCCACCGCCTCCACAAAGTGAGCCCTTGTCCCCGGCAGCTCAGGGCGGTGCCTGGGCTTCAGAGAACCCTCTGCACCTCCCAGGGGAATTCCAGGGGGATTTTCCAGTCTGGGTGCTCACCCCAAACGCTTCCCAGCAGAGGCCGCGTATTCCCGGGAAAGCCAGGGATGGGTTGGGGCCGCCCACGATGCTCCGGAAGTCCCTGGGGCCACATAACCCTTCCCGGCCGGCTGGGGTTGTTGAAATGCTTTGCCCTGCAGTTCAACCCTGACAGCCAGGCGGAAACCCTAAAAGTGCCTTTGGCTGCCTGCCTGCCTCCTCGCCCGCGGGGCGAGGGCTTCCCAGCGGGATGGCCACCACAACACGCTTCATCCTGCAAAAACAGATCGAATCAGGCGCTCCTGACCCAGCCGTGGCCCTTTCCGAGCCAGCAGGGTGGCAGTGGCAGAGTCCCTCTGTGTCACACCCCACTGAGTGCCCTCTCTGCCCCACAGGAACGCGAGCTGCTACTTTGACATCGAGTGGTGTGACAAACGCATCACCCTGAAAGCTGCCAACGGCAAGTACGTGACAGCAAAGAAGAACGGGCAGCTGGCAGCCTCCATGGAGACAGCGGGTAAGGGACCCTTGGGGACCCCACACCGGGGCAGCAGGGGAGGAAAAAGTTCCCCTGAGAGCCAGGCTTTTCTTCCAAGTGATGCTGAGGCAATAAGTGTTTTTGTGACTGTCTGAGGTGCTGTGAGATGGGGGCACAGGTGGGGCAGGTGACAAATGAGTAGGGGCACAGCCCCTGTTCCTCACTGCTGCTGCCAGCTTTGGGGTCTGGCTCTGTGCCCCCTGGCTCCTCTCACAGCCCCTGTCCCCTCGGCGCAGGTGAGACGGAACATTTCGTGATGAAGCTGATCAACAGGCCCATCATCGTCCTGCGTGGCGAGCACGGCTTCATCGGCTGCCGCAAGGTCACCGGCACCCTGGACTCCAACCGCTCCTCCTACGACGTCTTCCAGCTGGAGTTCAACGACGGCGCCTACAACATCAAGGGTGAGTCCCCGGGGTGCCTGCGGGCTGGGGGTGGCCGCCTTTGGGGTCCCCGTGGTGGCTCACGAGGCCACCGTGTCCCCTCTCCTGCAGATACCACTGGGAAGTACTGGATGGTGGGGAACGAGTCGTCCGTCACCAGCAGCAGCGACACCCCCGTGGACTTCTTTTTTGAGTTCTGCGACTATAACAAAGTGGCCATCAAAATCAACGGCAAATACCTGAAGGGCGACCACGCCGGGGTGCTCAAGGCATCGGCCGACACCATCGACGCCTCCACCCTCTGGGAATATTAATGCACTTTAGGGTACCTCCCATTGCCAACTTCTCTCTCCCTTCCTGTCCTCTTTTCCTTTGGGTTCTGTTTCTCCTCTCTGTACCAGGATTTTCAGACTGGCTTGCCCTTCCCTCCTGCCGTAGAGTTGGTGCGTTATGTGGGAGGTGGGTCTCCGTAAATCCCTGTAAGAACTGGAACAGTGGTGGGGCTGCCTGCCCATAGCTTTGTAGAGGGGTCTGTCTCTATCCCCCCATCCCTGCCTCCCTCCAGCTTTGCTGGGCTTGGAAACCGCCGTATCCCCCTCCTGGCCCTGAGCATCACCTTAGGTAGTTTATTTTTCTCTCCTCAATTTAAAAAAGGGAATAAGATCACCTCTGTGCTCGCTTCTGCCATATCAGCACTGGCACAGCCTCAGACTGTGCTGCCAGTGTCCCCCGGAGCATCCGTCCTGTCCTGCCCTGCTCCAGCCAGGGGTGGAGCGATGGTGCTGGGCTCAGCCGGCTCCTCCTGGCCCGCCCCAGCAGCTTCTCTCCCCTCCTGGGTTTCAGGGCAGGTTCATCCCCAGCTGAGCTGTAAGAGGTGACCTTACATATCACAGCATCCCTGGGGATGGGGCTGGCACGTGCCAGCACATCCCTGTGGAAGGGCCAGCAAGCTGCCCCTCCCCAAACACCAGGAAATGATTCTTTAGGGTGATCCTGTCTGGAAAGCTTGAGCCTTTCATCTCATGGAGCCCCGAGCTCCTCCTGTCCCTCCAGCCCTCCTTGTGCTTCTGGCTCTGGAGGAGCATCCCAGACCCTGATGGTGGGTCCAGCCTCCCCTGAGGCTGCTCCTGCTGCTGCGTCTGGAAGGGAGAGCGTGGGGGACACAGAGCCAGCCCGTGCCAGGGTGGGGGCTTCATCCAGCCCTGGTGGGTTTTGGTCCTGGCAGGAGCCGGGCTGGCTGATGTGACCTCCCCGGGGCGGTGGCTGGAAGCATAAACTGCAGATTTTGGTTTACAGAATAGAAAAGTTCCTTAGCAAACTTTGCACAGTGATATTTGCTCAGTACCTTTGTTGTTTTTTTTCCTCTCTCGTAAAATACTGGAACAGTGAAGCGAATCACTGAACACCTAATGCTGAATTAGGAAGCGCCCACTCCCGCAGGCACCCCGAGGGGGCAGCTCCCGGTCCCACCACCCCCAGGGCACCTGGGCTGGGCTCTCATGAACCGCAACCCTACTGGAAAAGGAAAAAAGAAAAAAAAAGACCAAAACAGTATTTTTGTTAGTCTCTATTTATATATGCTCTCCATGGCACTGTGTGACCAGCTGTTGTCTGTACTAGGTCTGCATTAGAGTTTAACGCTGTCTGTAACGGGTGATGCTGCGCGTTCCTTAGGGTGTTGAAAGGCACTTTATCCTTTGGGGCCTTCCCAGGGCCGGTATCTGCTCCCTACCAACCCACCAAGGAGCCTTTTCCCGCGTGGGCCCCCTCTGGACAGGGGGAGCGCTGGTCCCACCCCACGCCAAGGGTGCTCTCGGCATCGCTGCCGTGCCAAACCAGGGCCGGTCCCTCCTGCCGGAGGCCAGGCAGGGGCTCGTCAGCCTTAAAGCCATGAGGAGGGACGCCCCTCCACAGGAGCTTGGTGCTAAACTCAGCTGGGAGAGCGAGTGCTGTCCCCAGGCAGGGGGACAACTCCGGGCCGGGGTCCCTCGCGGCGCGGGGGATCCCGGCCGGGACTCTACCTCGGCTCTGCGCTCACATCCAGGGGCTGCCCGCGCCCCCCGGCACCGCGCGGCCCCCCGGGGACCACGCTGCCCCTCAAAGGACCGAGTGTCTTGAAGCCCTGTGTGACCCTGTGACTTGACACACTCTCGCTGGCCTTCACCCCCTCTCTGTGTCGCCTCCTCCCCGTCCCCGTCACGGTCCGAACCACGTAATTCCCGCTCTGGCTTCTCCCGTGTGACACTAGGTCAACATCTCTCCTGTTTCCTCTTATCGGGTGTCGTGACTCTCTGAAAACATCTCACTCTGAAAATTTAAGTTTTTGGGTTTGTTCGTTCTTTTTTTTTTTTTTTTTAATTATTTTTTTTTTTTTTTAAGTGCCATTTGTATAACTTAAAAAAAAAAAATAGCTTCAAATGGAGAAAGATGAATTAAAAAATAAAACCTGCATTCGGATTCAAACTGGCGTGTGGTCTGTTGGGGCTGCAAGAGCCTGAGCGTGGAGATTTGGGGTGGTGGAGCCCAATTCTCTGACAAAGATTGAGCTGGTTCTAGAGGGCTGAGGAACCAAATGGCTTTAAAAATGTAAAGCTGGTTTGGAAAAAGCAAAGTTTGGGAAAGAGGGGCTGCTCAGCTCCCCCAAGCACACATCCCAGGGGACAGTGGGAGAGGGCATTGCCTGGAGGAACCTTCCCCAGTAGATTTGGGGGGCTGAGCACTGCAAGGGCCAAAGGAAGGAAGGGAGGAAGGATGTTTATTCCTGGCTCTGAGCAGGGAGGAACCAGGGCAGCGCAGGAAATGCTGAGCAGCTCGGATTGCCACGCTGGGTCTCGCTGTGACATCCGTGTGTGCACGAGTGAACCTGGCTGTGACACCCGACTGTGACACCCGGCCAGGGGACGGGGCAGCTCTGCCAGCGGTGCCCACCCAGGGAAGGGCTCTCACCCTTCCCCTCTCCCCCAGCTGGCAACACACATTTCCTCCTCTCCCCTCAAGGCCGGGTTCTGCATTTACCATCATTCACCACCGCTCCAGCAAGAGGGGAAATCCCCTCTGCCTTCCCCCCATCCTGGTTTCCATTTAAAGGAGCGACTGGAAACCATTTTCTATCCCATCCAAGTCTTTCTCGGGAGCACATGGAACAGATTAAGCTGTTGCAGGAGGGTCAAACAGGTTTTGCCTTGTGACCTGGGGAGTTTTCAGTGGCACAGGCCGGGGTCTGGCCCCACTCCCTGGCATTGTCCCAGCACCAGGCTGGCACAGGCAGGACGGAAGGACAAGGTCTTGGCTGTAAAGGAAAGCACACAGGTGAAAGCCAGAGTGCACAAATTTATTTACAAAAATTCAAATTACAATATAATACAGGAACTTTTTACACACAGAATATTAGAACTGTTTACTACCAGAATGTAAAGAAAAATATTTTTTGGTTTTTTCTCCTTTTTTTTTTTTTTTTTTAATAAACCTCCTATTTCTTTTCAGCTATTGTTATACAAAGTTGCAGAACATGCACATCTTTACAGGTCTTTTTTTTTTTTCTTTCCTTTTAATACAACGTTTTGCTAAGTGCAAATACTAAGTTTCTCTCTCCACCTTTAAGGCAAGTAAATGGGACACTGCAATTAGCTGTAAGAAGTACCTGTTATGGGATCAGCCTGGGCACAGCAACCTCCTCGATGCCTTCCAAACCTTTGAACAAGTGTTTCCAAAGACTGTGGGGCAGGAGGGAAAATGGGATGCACGAGTTAGAGACCAGGTCATGGCTGGATTGGGTGGCTCAGTAAGTTTTGGGCTTTTTTTTTTTTTTTTTAAATAAACACAGATTCAGAAACAATTTGAGATCTCCTGGGTTAGAGGGGAGAAGCAGACACATGCTTGGGCTGCAAATTTTTGGTGCAGTGGGTGTTTCCTTGGGGAGAGGAGCAGTGCTGGGCACGGTGCAGCCGCACATCACAGACCAGGCACTGATTTACCCTCTCCTGGACACAAACAGGCCCTTGGCTTTGGCAGGGGACACAGGGAACCCTCTCCTCCCTCTATATCCTCCAGGAGCACGAGGGCTGTGCCAGGGCAGCAGTGACCCCGCTGGGTCACAGCCACCAACCTCCCCTTGCCACCTCTGCCTGACGCTTCTCCAGCCCCTCCGCTCCACGCCCGCTCTCCCCTCCGCCAAGGCTCAGCTCTCCATGCCCACACATCCCTGGACAAGCACCAAAAGATGGGACTGGACCACCCTTTTTTGCTGGATGACCATCCTATTCCCTTCACAGCTGGGACCATGGATTCAGCAGCTGATCTGTGTCCCCCCCTCCACTGCCTGACCCTTCCCGCACCCACCGAGAAGGGCAAATGCCTTGGAGAGCCCGGAGGGCTCATCCAAACCAGCCCCTGAGCCCAGAAAATCTCAGCTATTGAACAAACAGGATCCCCTTTCCATAAAGGAAGCCACCACTGGTTCTTCTGACCTGGGTCTGTTTCCTCAGCAGCTGCTGTGACAGAGCCTTCCCTCCCTCCCCAAATCCAAGGGCATTCCTGCTCCTGGCTGCCGCAGGAATCGGTCAGTGCAAGGCAGGATTGAAACCTGGTCAAAGCCCAGCTGAGCAGCAAGTGATAAAGCTCCTGCAGCCCCCAGCCTGCTGCCAGGAATAAACGAATTCAAAATAGAAAATTCCGGCAGCAAGGGAAGAGCAGTTGGTTATTAATGCTAGAGAGGCCACGGCACAGAGGAGCCAGAGTGCTCGGCAGGGAATGTTTGACCCACAGGCAACAGGAAAAAACACTCAGCTCCAAAAGGCGTGGAAGTTCTCCTGTGTGGGAGACCTTCCTGGGGAGAACAGTCCCCAAATGCAGTCCCAGGCCCCTGTCCGAGAGCATCCCACCGACACCCCGTGTCCAGCGCTCCCTGCACGCCCGAGGGGATCCCGGGTCCCGGAATGCTGCACGTGGGGCTTTGGCAGAAGCTGTGAGGTGGAGACAGGGAATTTTACCTGAAAAAACAAATAAACCCACAAAACACCTGGATGCTGAAATACAGGGGGGAATAACAGGAGGGGAAATGCACCCAGAGAGTTCCCAGCAGGACAGAACAGGATGAAGGCCAGAACAAAACATTTGGAGAACAACAGCACAACTGGGCTGCTAAAAGCCAGCCCAACATTCCTGGGAAGAGGGGTTTTTTCCACTCCAACCATTTTCTTTTCTAGATGGGGCCTTTACCAGACAGCACAGCCAAGGGCTGCAGAGAAAGGGCTTTGTGCCACCCTCCTCCCACAGCCCAGCACTGCACCCCCTGCTTCTCACAAGGAAGTTTTGCTTTTCCCTCACTTCCTAAGCCCAGCCATACTCAGGTTTAACTTTTAACACGCTTTTCCAAAGCCAATTAAGCTGACACACAGGTTTTCATGAGTTACTGGGTGCTGTGGAAGCAGCCAGCTTCCTGCAGCATGAGCCTACAGCTGCCCATTGGGGTGTGGGGTTCGGATATGGGGGCTCCCAACTCGCTGCAGCTACAGGGAACATTCCCAATTTCCCTACCACAGGACACATCACTGCCTACGCGTCTGTCCGGGCGTTTCCCAGGCAGTTTCTGAAATAAAGGGCACAGCTTTGGCTCCAGGTGGTTCCAGCAGCTGCCTGAGCACTGCTGCCAGAAGCTGGGGGAGGTTTGGGACGCCAGCTGAGAACGGCAAAGCAAAGGCCACGTTTCAGAAGCTGAGGGGCACACACCTCTGGGGGAAAAAACTGAGCTCTTCAAAGGGGGGCAAGTTCAGTCCAGTCAAAGATTTGGGTGCCCAAATCTCCTCCCACTTCCTAACACCCCCAAACAGAACATGGCTCTGGGCTTCCTACCAACACCTCGGCAATGGGACGGCTGCTGCAGCCCCTCGCTCTGCTTGGAGAGTGAGGAAACATTAAAAATGCTTAAAAATACATCGACTTGCTTTTGAACAATTTATTTCTGCTGGGAGGTGCCAGCAGGATTCAGAGATGCTGGAGAACACAGGAACCCCGGCCTGGTGCCTCTCCAGCTGCCCCTGGTTACCTCGTTCCTGAAGGTCTGACTCTTACTCGGGTGCCAAGTGTCTCCTCCCTTCCCCCAAGCCTCACTCGCTGCTCTGGGCAGCAGGAAGGCAGGAGCTTTGGAAATTCCCCAAGGAACGGCTGTCTCCCTGTGTTCCACAAAGTCTCACTTTCCCTCCCAACAGCTGCCTCAACAGGCTTTGTCAAAACAGAACATCTGGATGCCCAGCACAGGGGGGAACTCCACCCCTGGGAAATGTAGCACCAAACCCTGTCGTGGCACAGGTGGAAATGTTGGATTGTAACACGTTGGAGAAGCCCTGGAGAGGGTGCAGTGCAGGGACAGGGGGTCCCCTGGCTGTTGGCTGAACCCCGGAGGGGCTGGAGTGGGGAGGGGGTGATGTTACGGGGTGGCTTTGCCCTGCGGTGACTCTGCCGAGTGCTGCTGGGGGCAGGTCAGAACCGGTGCCGGGGCTGAGGGCCAAAGTGCATAGGCAGGTTGTGCTCCAGCTGCACGTTGATCTGGGGAAAGTCAAAGTTCACCCTCATGTTGGGCAGGGGCGGCACGTAGGGAGCGGGGATGGGGCCGATGTTGAGGGGGATGTTGTTGTACATGGGCCGCACGGGGGGCAGAGGGAACGGCGGGTGCACAAAGGGGTACGGGGGCATCCGGGGCTGGTGGAAGTTCTGAGGAACCGGCCTGGGGATGACTTCGATCCTCTGGATTTTCTCCACGGGCTTTTCCACGGGAGGGCCGATGCGCTTGAAGCTGTTCTCTGCACGGGGAGGAGAGCAAAGAACGGTCACCCCACAAACTCAGTCCGTGGTCTGACACTTCCCACTGGCATCCCCCATCCCCAGCACACTCCAGAGCATCACTGCTGGCCCTTCCCTTGCTCCGGGAGCCACAGAGAGCAGCACGAGCTCTCCAGGCTGGCTCCATGAAGGTCCAGAGACCCATCAGTAGCTGGGAACCCTGTGCTGTCCTGTTATCCTCAGTCTAATTCTGATAAACTTACCCCCATTCTTCTTCCTCTGCTCCTCTTCAGCCTCCTTCTGAATCTCATGGATGATCTTCTCATCATCTTCCTAGAAAGCAAGGAATACCAACACTCAGTGGGATAATTCCCGCTGCAGCAGCTCTCTGTTCTCGCAGTGCTGCTTTTTTTTCCCAGCATGTTTTCACAGAGAAGACCAAATATTATGAATTTGGCTGAACCGTCCTCATTTGGGGCTGGCCTAGATTTACCCAAAAGCAAAGCTGTGATGGGGGAACTGCAGCAGCACAAATAACCTGCACTCTGTGGAGTGAGACCAAGATGCTTGGATCAGCTTTCCTGGGAGATCAGCACGAAAATTCATTGACTTGATGGAAACCAGAGAACTGCGACCCAGCTCCACCCCTCTGAAGAGCTGTTAATCTTTTAAATGGCAATAGTCTATTAAATATTTACATTATACTAGCACTTGTGGAGTTTTTGGCCCAGCAGCTGGAATTAACACAACTTAAATCCTGGCTCTAGTAGCTAAATGGTGCCATTTAGATCTTATCTGTAACTCTGAGAAGGGCATAAATCGAAATATGTTTCTTTAATCTCTGTCTAGAGGTTATGGCAAGAATATTCAGAGCTGCTGCTCGCTGAGAGCACAAGGACAAGCCAGAAATTGAAATTGTCCTTCTGCCTCTCATCAGTTTCGGTTCTCTTAACTCAAAGGAGCATCAGTGAGATCCAGCAAGGCAGTGAAGCCTCAGGTGAGTTTCTGCGTGGCTGGGGGGGTGAAACCCAAGCTGGAGCTTTCAGGGAGAGCAGCTGAACCTCCAGGACAGCGTTTGGAACCCCGAGCCCCAAAATACCCCACGAGGCACAAGACTCTGCTTGTTTTAGTCACCCCAATTTCAGTAGTGCCAAAACGCTTAAATTTCTTCCTGAACACTCTTAACGTGAGAAATATCCCTTATTGTGAAGAGCGCTCTGGAACTAAATCCAAAATACGCTTCGTGCATGCAGCTACACTGGACTGATTTTAAGCTTCCCAGTCCCCAGCTGACAGTCCTGCACATGTGCAGCCTGGGAAGCTTGTGGAGAAGACCCCTCCTCCAACACCAGATAAGGTTTCCCTGCGAGACTGAAGTTATCTTAATGTGCAGAAAGCCAAAAACTCTGTACTTCCCCCCCTTTTATTATTCTGTGAGTCAATGGTTAAAATTAAGACTTTCCAGGACATGCCTTTTTTTGTTTTTCTTTCCCAAGCAGGCTGCTTGCACGGGCTGTTAATTACAGCCTATCTATCTCCATAAAAGCTGCTGAAGAATGGCTCTTCTGAGCAGATATGGAATGCCTAACCACTCCCCAAGTATCAGTTTTCCTGGCTGGAAAACCACCTGGGTATGCTGCACAGGCAACCAAACATCCCCTGCTGTTTTGCTGCCCCAGCAGCGCTCTCAAAGCTTGGTTTCAAGCTTTAAAACTTCATTTTTATTCCTTCTCAGACTATTTTTTTCACAATGCTGTTGAAAATGGACACAGCCACCACTCCCATTTTCTGCAGCTTACTGGAAATGATGCACCTAAAGGTAACAAGAAATATTTTATGCTCAGCTGAGCAAGACCTCCCAGTATCTCCTTTCCTCACACAAAGGCATAAACCTCACCTTAAAGCCTAGAAATGTGTCCTTTAACTTAACAAAATGCTTTTCCTTTAGTCTAAGTCTGTGATTACAGAGTAAACTCTTCCCTGAGAGGGTGATGAGGCCTTGGCACAGACCCAGAGAAGCTGTGGCTGCCCCTGGATCCCTGGAAGTGTTCAAGGCTGGGCTGGACAGGGCATGGAGCAACCTGGGATAGAGGAAGGTGTCCCTGCCTGATGAACAAGATGAGTTTTAAAGTCCTTTCCAAGAAAAACCTCTGATTAATACCACGAAATGGTTCCCAGGGACACCCCCTTCCTGTGACCACCCCGGTCAGCCCTGCACAGAACTGGACACATCAAACACAACTTCACCAGAGCCCCCTGCAGCCAGGGCTGCTCCCGGCTCGCAGTTTAAACTGCAGCTGACCTCCCCCTGATGGGGCCGGCCACGTCCATCTGCCCCGCGGCTGGAGGCAGCTGCACTGGCCCAAGGTGACGCTGGATTCGATTACCGCGGCTCCCAGGGCGCCCAGGGAAAGGGGGAACAGCAAACCCCATCTGCCAGACCTCCACACTGACCCCCAGAGCTCCCCAGGACGACGTAAAACATCCCCCACGCGCAGCAGCCACAGACCCTCGCTCAGCTCCAGCCCCTCGGGGGTTTCAAGAGGAGCACAGCTCGCAGCTCACCCTGGATGCAAAAACCTGCCAGGAACAGACCTGGAGCAGGATGAGGAGTTCCTGAATAGCTCTAAAGCCACAAATCACAGCAGAGCCACAACAAACCACATCTCCAAGCACAGAACTTATCAGCCCTGGTGCTTCTCTGCTGATAAAACTGTATTTTCCCATTGGAAGGTTAGGAAATGCTTATGCTTAATTCCACATACCAAGTCTGGGCTTGGAATTGTTGTTTTTTTTTTTTACCAGTATTTCTGAAAGACTGGTATCCATTAATATCAAAAGAACAAAAATACACTGCACAACAAGCGCTTTCCTACTCAAGAGGCTGACATTAAATTTGGCAAGTGATGAATGCACAGCACAGTTCAATACCTGCAGTATTTAGGGAAGATCCACATCCTAGATGGAACAAAAGAATTGATGATACATAAACAGCAAGGTAATTTTAGGATGTTCTGAAAGAAAGCTGATGCCACAAGTTCTGCCTAATATGTATTGTGCAGGTTAGAATTAAAAAAATAACAACAAAAAAAACCCAAGTCCTGGTGCTATTTTAGTGAATCTTGCAAAACCCTTCTAATTCTTTGGAAACAAAGGCTGTTTTTTAATACCACAGTAATTAGAGAGATGACAGATTCATCGAGGGGTAAAGCACCCACACCAAAAATTAAGATTTCATTAGCACACTTATGGCTGGTTTTGTGGTGAGAAACCTTTTAACATCACATGGGGTGGAGGCTGCAGAAGGATTTCAAAAGCTTCTTGTGTCCGTTTCCCTGAGCGGGTTCAAGTCCCTTAATAAAGGATTAGATTATAATTTTAATGGCCTGTTCACAGGCTGTGTGGATTGCAGGCATTTATCTTGTCAAGTTAACAGTCATCTTCCTGTCAGCTGCCTTGCCTACAGCAAGGCAAAAAAAAAAAAAAAGAAATGAAGAAGAAAAAGAAAAAAAGCAACCTCCCAACCCCAGGGAGGGGGTGGTCTCAGCACTGGGCAGCTTTTTTGAGCAAAGATGTAACTCGGCTTTTCTGGAGAGAGGAAGTGCAGAGCAATGCTCCAAGGCGGCCCTTCCCCACGCTCTGCTGCATCACGGGAGAAGGGAGGTGGCCAAGAGGAAAATGCAAAGGATCTCTGAGATGCATTCACCCATTTTATCTGCAGAAAGCAGCCGTGGTCATTGACAGCAGCTGTGTTTAAAGTGACAAAGCAGGGCCAAGCTTTGTCCCGGACCCAGCAGCGCGATGCTTCCATCCCATCCCGGAGCCAAGGAAAACAAACGCTGGTCCCTGGCCGGGGTGGGAGCCTGTCCTGGCCATCCCCCACCTGGGCAAGGAGCTCGGCACGGAGGAGGCTTTTCCTTTCAGCCCTCTCCCATTGAATCCAGGGAATGCAGTGAGCACAGAGCCAATGGCAGCGGAAGGGATGGCTGGGGCTGGGGCTGGATTAGCCGAGGAGCTGGGCTGGGTTGCTAAGAGAGGCACCTTCTCATGGCAGGGAGGCCCTGTCACAACAATGCTGCCTCACCCAGCATCCACACGGGGCCCTGCCACAAGCAGAGAGAGCTGCTGGAGAAACAAACTGCCCTTGGGAACGAGAAAATACAGCAGCACAGGAGATAAAAGCTCAGCAAGGCACACAGAGACAACCTCCCCCCAAATAAAACCTCCTCTGCCCAGAACAAAAGTGCCATCCAGGGAGCTTTTGAAAGCTCTGTTTTTATCTCCTGCGCTTCTCGTTATCTTTAATTATTAAGTGTCACCGGGAAGCGGCTGCCGCCTCCTGAAAAGAGGGAAAACAAGAGTCCTGGTGACTATTTCTGGGCTCTGCAACCCCTCCCCTACTTTAGAAAGTGCTTCGCCACCGCTGCCTCCCCCTCTCTGCCTCTTTACTGCTTTCTTTCTTCCCCGTACGTGTGGCCGCAGCCGTTCCTAATAAACTTGAAATGATTTTTCGCGACGGAGGCTTCCAGAGGACTAAGGGGTTTTGTTTCAAATCATTCCCAGATCAGCTGCAGAGAGCCTGAGCAAGACCAGGCATCGGCTGTCTCCGGCGTGCTGCTCCATGCAGCAGGAAGCAGGGATAAAAGCAGCCTGTGTTGTAACTGGAACAGGGCATCCGCAGTGCTGCAGGAAAAGGGGGGCCGCCACGGGGACGAAGCGCACGCCGGCGTTCAAGAAACGCAGAGTTATTTTAGCAACAGGCATTCCGTATCGATGGCTTTCTGTGGATTCCCCGGATTAACCATATGCTTATCATTGAGGCGTTTTATAGCAGTTAAAAAAACCCCCAAACCCACCACAAACCCCACATCCTAAATTTAGGGGAGCTTCTCCCCACCCTTTCCAAATCCTAAAGGCAGCGCTGTGCACTTCATGCATTTCCCTGATGCATTTGAAGTTTTACAGAGCCTTCTTCTCTCAACATCATCTTTTTATAACACCAGAAGGAGGGATAATTGCAAACACCTCATGATGATTAGTCTTCTGCTTTGAACTTTAACGACAGACCTTTGGGAGGGTTTTAAGAGTTTACTGAAAACATCTTAAAACTTTAAAGCAAAAAAAAAAAAGCCTCTGTGCAATATTACTGATAGCCCAAAGATGAGTATTAAATTCCAAATAATACATTCGAGAGCAGAACCTGGTTTACCAAAGCAGCCAGAATTCATTAACCACATTGCATCCCGGGATTTGTAAAAACTGGATGAAATGCACACAAAGCAGCCTTAGGTTTGCTGCAGATATTTAGAAATCAGAGCAAACACAGCCCCTGCATGCCAGAGCCAATTCACAGAATCATAAAGTGGCCTGAGCTGGGAGGGATCCACAAGGATCAGAGTCCAACTCCTGGCCCTACACAGGACATCCAACAATCCCATCCTGTGCCTGGGAGTGTTGTCCAAACACTCCTGGAGTTCTGGTAGAGCTGTTGCTGTGACCATTCCCTGGGGAGCCTGGGCAGTGCCTGATCCCCCTCTGGGGGAAGAACCTTTTCCTGATATCCAACCTAAACCTCCCTGACCCAGCTCCAGCCCTTCCCTGGGTCCAGTCCCTGCTCACATGGCGCAGAGATTTGAGCTGCCCCTTGGGAGGAGCTGCAGCCCCCGAAGAGTTTCCCCTCAGTCTCGTCCAGCAGAACAAACCAAGTGACCTCAGCCACTCCTCACAGAGCCTCCCCTCGAGGTCCTCCACCATCTCTCCCCTGATGCTTTCTCACAGCTCCATTCCCACTGCTCCTTCCCGAGCTTTGTCTCGGGCAATGTTGCATCAGCCCCTCCTGCAGCTCCCGGGGAGCAGAGCCGGAGCCCGCACGGACTGTGGGACACCAGGACTTCTGGCCAAGCAGCTTCCTGGGTAAGGCTCCCGGCACCTCCTACAGGGGTGCAGGGCACCAATTAGCTCCAGAAGAAATGCAGGGATTAAACAATCCCTGCCTGGCCCCCCTGGAAGCTGCTCACCACAGCCCGGCTGCAGCCTGTCTCAGAGCCAGCAAATATTGCACCGATACTTTTAAATCAGACTCCAGCCTGATTACAGCTTAGGGACAAGATTTTAACTAACCTTTAATTATGGGAAATTTTGAAGCCTCTGCTTAACTCTCTCAAGATCATTTGAGACAAAGACTAACAGATGCTGCCATTCCTAGAGGACTGTCTTTAATTTGTTTTTAACCCAAGCTAATGAATAGGTTTACTTATACTTTCACAAGAATTGTTTCAGACTCGGAAAACATTAAACATTTGGAAAAGAACAAAGGTTCCCTATTTTAAAGAAACTGAATTTTGCTGTAAATAATAGAGACTTAGACCCAAACCAGATCCTTCAAAGGTCACGCCTTGGATGGATGTTATCCCTGGCAAAGGACAGGACACTACTGATGCAACGGTCTTCTGCTCTTGCAAATCTCCGTGTCAAGACTCAAATTTCTTTTCCCTCTTTACATCTACCAGATGTTTCCATGTCCCATATGAGAGCACAGATCACCCTGGAGGGGTTGGGTTGCTGTCCCTAAGCCCTTTGTGAGGGAGGACCATGGCACACAGGTACCCACCATCGTCGCAGCTTCAAGCCACCAGTTGAGTTCAGCGTCACTCCTTACACTGCAGCAAGGACAGTCACCCAGCTTCACCTCCCCAGCCCACCAGAACTACATCATCCAAAAAATAATTAAAAAATAAAAGAGCAGGCAGTGCCAGCTCTGTGCTGACAGCGGGAAATTTTTCTTTCGCCACAACATTGGTTAATTAGAGAGGTGGAAAGGGCCTGGTGACAGTGGCCTCTTTGTGCTGCTTATTTATTTCTTTATTTGAAAGTACAGTACAAGCTTTTTTGAGAGGCCTCATGTTTTCTCTGGCTCTGAACAAACGCCACCCCCCAGCACAATCAGCAGCCTGACGGGAACAACGGATGCCAGCGCTGCCGAGCCCTCAATCGCATCCTGCTGGAAAATGGGGAGGAGTGGGACAGCAATCCAGCAAGCTCAGAACCAGGTGTCAGAAACGCCACAGGGGTGCCTGCAAGGAGGTGTCTGCGTGCAGTTTAACAGCTCACACTGACAGGATAACGCAGGGAATCAAAGCAGGCAAGCAGAGGACTTGGAAGCTTAGGCTGGTTGTGACACTGCTGGGAGATCCCCAAGAGCCTGGAGGTAGAAGGGAGAGATTTAGAGTGGCTTTTCCCTGTGCAGACGCAGGATTGTGCACATTCCCTGCAGACAGGGGGGCTGGGAGCAGCCTGGAAAGCTGCAGAGACCCAAGACAAAGAACCACTAAGAAAAAAGCAGCTCAGGCAAGCCCTGGGAAGGCAGATCCACATTCATGCTTTGCTAAAATCAGGAAATTCAACTCCTGCTCCAACACTCCTGGATTTACAGCATTGAAGAACTCTATTCACAGAGATTTACTTGCTGCAGCAAGTCTTCCCAAGCCTGTCACAGATACGAGCTGTATTAAATTACTACAGCTCCTCTCAGAGCTCACTCCACGCTTCAGCTCTCCCTCGGCAGCTGTTGACAAGAGCCCCGAGAATGGACCCAGCTCCAGCTCCAGGCTTGCAGGCAGTTTCCTGACAGGTCCATCTCTGTGACGGGAGGCACAGCAAGCAGTCAGATCTGGGCACCAAAACCACAATTCCCCTTGCCTCCAGATGCCAAGCCATGCCAGCACCATTTCAGCTGCAAAAGTAGGAATGAGTTCCAATAATCCCGATGCTGGCTACTGTGCCTGGTGCCAGCACTTGCTCCCCAGCAGCTCCTTCCACAAGCCTCGCTCTCCAGAACAGCACTCAGAGCACTTCCAGCCAAAGCTCTCGTCTGACAGGAGCTGTTTTTCCCTAAAGCAACACCAGCTCCTTCCAAGCTGCGGTCAGATGTGACTCTGTGCTCTTGCAGGATCCCAGTGTGGGTTTTTCAGCTGCCTTGAGAAAGGAAAAAAGTTCTGCTGGCTAAAACCGTTTTCCCCCGGTGGAATGTGTGCATTTCAACGCGCCGGTGTGGACGGTGATTGACACTGGGGTGAGAATCATTCACAAGAACCCTCCGTTACTTACTGTGGGGTCTGTCCAGAGGGAGCACTTGGCACAGTCCTGGCAGGGCGCCCCGGGAGAGCGGGGGTGCTGGCAGAAGTGGTCGTAGCCGTTGATGGCGGCCCGGCAGAGGTAGCACATCTGGGCGCCGCAGCGGCACGACATGCGGTTACAGCCCTCCGACTTAATCAGGCCCGTCCCACACTTGTGGCATTTCCTAATCCGGGCAGCTGTCATCTTCTCCTCTCTGCAAGACGAGGCAGAGTTAGCAAAGGGGTGTTTGCATTCACCAGTCCGTGGTAAAATTACTGTTACGCTACCCCAGCGAGGCTTTAACCCCCTCCTCTTTCCCCTGACTCCATCCCCAAGGCCACCGCTGTTCCAAGGAGGTCTGGGCTCAGCTCCACTTGGAGCCAGCCCACGACAACTCAAGAACAAAATAAGTGAAAAAAAGTCAATCACTGGCTGTATGCTGCAGCCCCGATCCTGGTTTCCATGAGAGCCAAAGCACCACGCTCTGGTCCGGGAGGAATTTGAGATGCAAGTTCAAGGGCCAAAGGGCACACGGATGCTTGAGTTGGCTGAAGGAAAACACAGCCAAGGAGATAAAGTTCAGGAAAAGCAAACACTTGGCTGTCACCTCTGGCTTTTTTGTTTGCCTGTTGCTCTGGCTACGAAGTTGCCACGACCATGTATTTCTTTTCCAAGCCCGGCTGCTACGCTCCAGATTTACTTAGTGTTTGTTAAATTTAAATCACTAACTGAAAAATAATCACATCTCTCCCCACAGAGGCTCTCTCTTTTCTCTAAGATTCCCTACATCCATTTTCCAGAGGTTATTGCTTTAGGTTTAAGAGATGGGTTTTCATCTAACAGAGCACAAGTGGGAATCCAGGACAAAGCTCAATCCCTGTTCCCAAGGGACACCCTGGCAGTGACACGCGCTCCAGCACAGGCTCAGCTCACAGCAAGACAATTTTGGCACAGAAACGAAGAAAGGCTCAGTCATTTAATTAAAAGCCTTAAGAATATAAATTATCATCTAGAGGGCCAATTTTCTGACCGCTGGAGATCACGTTACACTTTAATTCACAACCTAGAAGTGAAATTTGATGACAGAAGAGCACTGCCCGTGTGTTTTCATGGAGGGAAAGCACCGCTCTCCTGGCACTGGGGAAGGATCATCCTTAGCCAGCCATCTCCACCCAGCTGCTTCAGCGCATCTGCAAAGCTCACATATGTTTGGGAGATGGCAGGGAGGTATTTTTGAGGACCAAAGCAGCGAACCAGGCTCCAGCAGAGCCCCACAAACTGCTCCATCAGCACGGAAGGGTGAGGTGGGAACTTCCTGGCCTTGCAGACACCCAAGGTTCCCACACCGTTATACCCAGCACGACCTGCACCCGGGCATGTGGAGATGTGCTAAGAATAGACACAAAAACCCAACTGGAGAGTGACTTTCCTCCGAGCTGCAGCTGCTCTTCCCTCCGCCACTCAACAGGATGCTGTCGATGCAGATATTTTTTTTTTGGGAAACTTTGAGCAAGGCAGGAAGCTTGGCCTGAACTCCAGCTGTGCTTCCCTTTCCTTACGCAGGGCTTCAAAAGGAAGTTTTTATTGTATCAGGCAGTTAGACTCATCTATCCACAGACACAATCTGCTGAAGGTTTTGAAACTGGTATTTTTTTTCCCTTATTAGGGACATGACAACTCATTCCTCCTCCCTCTCATCCCTCTTTCCTACAGGGAAAGGATCAGCAGAGAAAAAAAGTCGTATTAAATCTGTAAAGATTTTGTTCTGAATTAGGGACTGTGGGATGAGCAAGCAACAGTCACTCAAATCCCAGTGGTGGAGCTTTCCAACCTCGACTCGTGCCAGACAGACTCTAAATCAGAGAGGAAAGGATTGGGCAACGTGGGCAAGTCCCACTTGGCTACACCAAACATTTCCTCCATGGATGAAAATTCCTTGTTTCCTAAAGGCATTTGTCATTTACTGTAGATACGAGAGAAACCAAACTGCAAAAGATTTAAGGGTGTCAGGATTTTCATCTGCGTATTTCGAAATGTGACTCCACTCTGTAACAGTTCCTACAAACTGGTTAGAAACAGGGACGAGCTCCTGGAAGAAAACACATCCTCTGCCACAAAGCAGCAGCTGAGCAAACAGTGCAGGTCTCCACTCCAGACTTTCACAGGGTAATAACCACTGTGACTGTGACTCAATCCACTCCTCTGCCTCCCTACACCACCTCCCTTCTCCCCCCAGCAATGCTAATGGGGGTTTCTCACCTCGGAGCAGGACCAGGTGCCAGCCTGCAGACACTGGGCCAGCCAGAGGAGCAGGCTGGGCTGGTGACAACTTTCCCACGTTCTCAAATTACCAGCTGGATCTGCTGCCAAGTGTCTTTCACAGACAGAAATCCCATCCTGGGAGACATCTGACCCCTCAGCTCTGCCATCCCCAGGACTTTCCTGGGGAAGGTGGTGACAGCCAGCAGAAACTGAGGGACAGTGCACTGTGATTCCCAGCTCATCCAGCTCCCTGTTTTCCGCTGCCTGTGGAGTCTCACTTACATGGATGTCCTGTATTTGATGTCATCCTTCTCGGCCAGCTGCTCGCAGGTGAGGTTCATGTGCTCCTTCCACAGCCCCTGGCACTTCCGACATGTTTCCTGAGGAGGATAACAAACATTAAAGGCAGGAAAAAAAGACTCAGCGCATCACAAACAGCTTGGAGAACTGTAAAAATTCCCCCACCAGCTGCAGGTTCCTAGGTGAGGGTGGGGCTGGCAGCATGGTACAGGGTCTGCAGATCTGTCCTCTGCTGGAGACCGAAGGTCTTTCCAAGGCATGAGAAAATACAAATACAAAATGAATCCATAAATCCTAATTCACCTAAAACTCATGGGACAGCTACCAGGCTCACTGGTCACAACCCAGAGGAGACTGCAGAGGTGAAAATGTGGTGCCAAAGGACATCAAGTCCATTTGTTTCCTGACCAAAATCCTTCACCTTCACATAAAGGGCTTCTAATTCCACAGGTGATGGAAACCTTGCAGCTACATCAAAACCTCAGCTTCACCAGGTCCACAAGCAAATATATATATGTTGTTTTTTAAAATCTCACTAAATAAATGATTAAACAGCTGAACAACACAGAATGTGGACAAACATCCATAAAACAGAGGTGGAATATGAACTAAAATTCACAAACTTAACCAGAATAACCGGACTAAACTTTGAGCAAGTGGCTGAACTCTCTTCTTCTTGCAAACTTTTTAATAACAAGGCTCTAATCCAGGACTGGTAAAGCTGCATGGAGCAGGATTGCTGCGGAGGCACAATTAGGAAGGGAGCTTGGACCAGCGCTGGGGTCAGAGCTGATTTTTTCGGTTGGCTGGCCAAAGAAAACAATTTTGTTTTGGGTCAAACAAGAGATTTTCCTTTAATTTGAGGAAGATTAAAAACATCCAGATCAGACTTGAAAAAAGTACACATTTTATCATCCAACTGTTTCATCTTCAGGACGGCCGGGGCTCGGGCTCTTAGATCCAACCTTCCCCCTGGCAGGAAAACCCATCTGGCTATGCAGCATCCTCTGCCCCAAAAATGGTCCCAAAAGAGCTTTGCCCAGCCCTGGTCTCACTATCAGCAAAAGACAACGACTCCAGAGACAGATCTTATTTGATTGCTTTACCTTCATTTTATTTTAATGAAGAAATTGGACGTTTATGTGAGATATGATAGAAGAAAATGCTTCAAGACACACGTAGGCAGCAACGCTCTTTTGATCGTGAATCAGACAAACAGGATGAAGGCCAAAGCTTCCGAGGAAGCCACCCTAGGAGGGGGATGCAAAATGGGGACTTGTTTGTATCTGTGCTCGCTGGGAGATGCCCAACTGCTCGTGCTTTCATCTGGAGAATGAAAGGCTCCTGGGCCTGGCTGGGGAGCCGGACGTGTTTGCAGACAGCGGGGAAAGGGCTGGAGCACGCGCGGAGCCAAGCGTGACTGCATCCCACAGCCCGGCAGAGGATTTGGTGATCACTCACCTTGCAAATGCACCCCTTGGCAGGCAGGCACTGGTTTTAAGGGGCAGTAAATGCCTCGGGTTCTATTGATTCTCATGAATCATTCATCACACCCTGTGTTTTCCTGCTAAAGCCGTTAAAACAGGCACCATTTTGTGCGCATTTTTGGCAGGACGCATCTGGCTGTCGGCGGCACAGGAGGATCAGACTGGGAGCTGTTCACACACCTCCACGAGGACCCACCTTCCCCTTTATTCCCAACACCTGGCCACATGCCATTCCGAGATCAAAAGTGCCTTAGGTTGTTCTTTTTAATGTACACCAAGGGTTAAAAAAGAGCCTTTGGAGCCCTGTTACACAGAACCGCTTCCACACGCCAGCAACAGAGATTTAACAGCTTTTTGCCAGGAGGGTTGGCACATTTTCCAGCCAGGAGCCTGCTATTCCCAATTACTTAACTCCAGGAGCCTCCTCTGCTGCCGAAGCGATGCCCTTCGGAAGCAGATGGTGCCGCTTAGACCCTCGTCCCAAGTCATTCCCTCTTGCTCCTGCCTCCAGCCTGGTGGCTGTTGGAAAAAACGCTCTCCCCGGAGCCCAGGCTGCTGTTGTTTGCCAAACATTTGTCTCCTGAGCTCAGGACAAGGGATTTCAGTGCAGGCAAGGAGAAAGGGAAGAGGCACGGCCATGCAGACTCCTGGGATGGCACGACAGGAGGTATCCGGTTCTCCGTGTGACTGCGGCACAGCGGCTGCCACCGCAGCTGTGCACATTTCTGGGATCCCTCCCAAGTCGTGTTGTCCTCAAGGAGCTGCAAACCCGCAGGCAGCTGTGCCTGTGCCAATGCACCCCACGAAGGGGATGGTCCCGTGGTTTCCTGACTCCCGAGTGTCACCTGGTGCTGCCTCGGACTGAGCCACGTCCTCTCCATGGGAGGCTTGGGAATATGCACCACACACGTGTCATCAGCAGAACCTCTTGTGGTTTTTCCCCTTATTCTACCCCAAACAATGGCACATTCTTGGATCCCTTTGCACAGAACTGGGGAGGAAGCCCATGGTTCAGACAATGGCAACTGCTCCAGTACCACAACGGAGGTCACAGCCCTTGCCCAAGAAAAGTGACCTTTTTAATTTCTACTGAGTCAAACTCAACCTACTTGGCTGATGAGGGTTTTGCAAATCTCACAGAATGACAGTTCTGAACTCTACAATTTCCACAAAGGGTTCTTTTACTTCAGAACCAGCCCTTTGTTTGATAACAGAAGATACTCTCCCATGACCTTATTAATTAACCTAAACACACAGTGGAATATCTGATTTTTTGCAACCAACCTAGATCATTTCCATGGGAAGGGCAGTCCTTGGCACTGAGCAACATGAGGCACCACCTAAACCCACACAAAGAGGGAACAAGTTCCTCCCAGTCCTAAAATCATCTACTCCAAGTGTAGTGGCCAAAAAGCAACTCTGTCCACCAAAACAAAGATCCTTCCCAACTTCTTCAGCACTTGGTCCCTTAGCAAACCCTGCTGTACTCAGGTAGGGGTACCTCTGTTTTAGCTTTAACACCCCCTCAGCTGAACGCATCATTTCTGGATGGTGTGAATTCCACGTGTTCTCCTGCCTTTTCCCAGCCCACTCCTCCTCACAGGCAGGTACAGCTAAGGCAGCTCACGCTTGAGGTGCTGAAGAAGCCTTGGCATTAGGAAACGGCTCCAAACCAGGCAGGGAGACGGGAGGTGAAGTATCTGCTGCCTGTTACATCTGCCCCAGCTTGGCAGGCAGCCTGGGACAGTCCATCAGTGCTGCGCCGGCCGAGGGAGGATGTGATGGAGAGGGTGTTTAATCGCTCCCTGTAATCTCCTCACTGTACATCTGTTAGAGGCAGTGGCTCCGCTTCCTCTCGCTGCCTGCCAGGAAGCAGCCGGGATTAACACAAACATGTTTGGGTTCAGGAGGATCCTTTGTTCCCAGGGTCAGCGGTGGACGCGCAGCTTTCTGTGCTCAGGGCCAGCCTGGCCAAGGGTGGACACTTTGCTTTTAGCGTGGGCGGCACAGCCCTTCAACACCCTTGTTAATTGTCCCAGCACCTAATGAAGGCGGCAGGGAGTGTTTTATAGGAATTTACCACCTTCCTCAGCACTTCTGCTGGTACTTCCAATGGATGCTACAGTTTTAAACAGAGCCTAGACTTTTTTTTCCCCACTCTATCATCAACTGAAAATAACTTTCCAAAGTCCATCCCACTCATCAGGGGGGCAAAAATCCCAAGTAATCAACTTTTCCTCGCCGGTCTCCATGTTCTCTTGGCCACAGTCAGCGCTGTATACACTGCAATAGAAATCACTTTTCCTGATTGCAAACTAAACAAATGCCACATGGACAAAAACATCAGATGATCCGCGCAGATCCCAGCCCGACTGCCCACGGCATTCCCGCGTGGCCGCTCGCGCCGTAGGAGTTTACACGGAGCCATTTACTGAGCGAGCAAAACGCGGAGAGGGTGGGGGAAACTCGACTTAAACAACAACAGGCGACGGCCCCGGCTGTCGTCACCGCCCTCGGCTCGCAGTGGTGGCTCTGAGCCGGGCCCTCAGCTCTCCATATGCTGGGTAATTAAATCCTTGTGCTGCTGACATTCCCTGCAGCCCCCAGGAAGGGCGAGGTGCACACTCCAGCGGTCTCTGCCGATGGCACACGTGGGGATGTTGGCTGAGAGGGAGGTAAAGCTCCCTGGGATGGAGCCCCAGTGATTGATTCGCTGCTTCCTCCTGCTCTCGGACATGCTACAGCACAGGCTGACCCCAAACAGGCTGAGTTTTACCCAAAAGCAGATGTGAATGCAAGTGCCTCAGAAGAGCACCTCAGGGCCAGTCCGTACTGTGCTGCTTTAATTAAAGAGCTGCAATTCCCAACCAGATGAGTTTATGGGAAAACAAAGAACCACAGCGTCTTCCTCCCCACAAAGTCCCACTGCCCATAAAGCTGCAATGACCTTAACTAAAAATGGATGCAGGAGTAGCTAAATGAATACAACCTTTAAGCATGGATAAGCTCTCATGAACACACTCCTTCAGGGCTGTTTCTGGGATTTCCTATATGTTAAGCTGGGATAAAGAGGCCATAATCCAGCCCAAGACAATCCATTTGGGTAAGAGACCCTTCTTTAGAGATGTACAAACACCCAGCACGGGGAGGGGGACCCCAGCTCCACAGGTCCCTGACTGCCCAGTGCAGGGAAATCTTCCAGCAGGAATTGCTGTGCCAATATTCCAGTCCCGGAGCTGCACACAACGGCTGTGACAGGCAGCAGGTACCAACGCCAAACACAAAATAAGAAATGCCACGCCTTGGATGGGTGATGGGGCAAGGGGCTGGCAGGGCATCCGTGGGTTTGGAGCTCCCCCGGGAGCACGGCTGTTCCCCAGGCAGCGCTGCCGCTCAGCGGCGGCCGCTCACACGGCAGGGATGGAGAGGGGAAGGGAAACCTGGGAAAAGCTGAGGTTTCCTCTCCTGAGCACGGCCAGGAGTCGTTCTGCGAGGGGAGAGGTCACAGGGAGAAATAAAGCAACGGCACAAGCTTGGACTAGGCTGTAAGAATGTGCTGGGGTGTAAAAATAGAGACCTAAGAATGACTGGGAGTTAAAAACTGAATAAGGAAAACATGCATTTATATCCAACACCCACCAAGAACCACAGAATAGAATCACAGAATCATTAAGGTTGGAAAAGATCTCCTTCGAGTCCAATCTTTAAGAAGGGTGGTTAAAGCTTTTACACAGCCATATATTAAACCCCACTACAAAAAATGATGACCCAAACTAATGTCTTCTGTTTTGCCTGTTCTTGTTAAATTGCGCATATTTTAGTCCCTCCCCATCTCTAAGACACTGGAGACACTCAGTGTCCTTTTCCTTCCAGGCTGGTTCCCATAAAGGTTTGGGTCATCTGTGTCAGAATCCCAGAACCAGAAATGTGTGGTAACTCCCACCTCTTGCCTAAGTCAGTAGGACTATCTCGTATCTGTAATTTGGAAGTTTCTGAAACACACAGACCAACCCAAAATAAGCTTTTCCCTCCCCAGAACTTGACTTTAAAAGGCCAGAACAGCTGCTGGTGTGGGTGAGGTGGTTAGAGACCCGTGGAGCAAAAATATCTGCAGCTTTGCACGAGAAGTGCTGCTCAGCATCGCTGTGACCCTGTGGCTGGCCAGAGGTGCAAACAGCACTAGCACAAGAAATTGCTCCTTGATTTCACACTCAGGGTAACCACAGTATGAGAAACAGCTCTTTCACGGAGAAAGGTCATATTTAATTTGAACTTGAACAAAACTATGGGTTTTTTTTTTTTATTCTCTGGAATGTTTACAAAGAAGTATGTTTGTTTCAAAGCTACTTTCTCTCAAGCTCCAGGGCTGTGAGAAATACATCAAAAGGTGCAGGCAGCAGGTTGGCTGCAGAAAAGAGCACTGGAGTATTTGCATCACACATCCATCGCACCAGGACGCCTTCCCCTGAGCTGAGGAACAAGTGTTTTGCACAAGGATAAGCTCTCCTCACCAAAATTATGAGGTTTTTTTCAAAGCTAACCCCCAGCCCTGAGCAGGCTGGAATCACACAGATCATCTCTCCAGCTCAGCACACTGAGAAGTTCGGATACAGCCAGGGTGGACTGTGACATCCCAGAAGTGGTCACCCACCAACCTGTGGAGGAAAACACAGCTTGGCCACTTTATAAAGGCAGGTTAAACACAGCCTGGGACCTCACACGGAACATGTTGGCTAAATCACTCTACCTGAGGTAATATCACTCCTTCCCAGGGAAAAAGTTAAGAGAAACTCGGCGCAGGCTACTGGAAACACATCTGTAGCTGTCAAGCACAGCTTTGAGATCTGTTGGACTGATAGCAGATAACAGCTCCTGCCTTCCCAGCCAAGGTAAATAATTAAATACCAGCAGAGGAGTTCAAAGCCTCAGCAGCTGCCCCTCCTGCGCTCCCCCAGC
The DNA here is from genome assembly GCA_013400735.1 of Pomatostomus ruficeps. Lineage (NCBI taxonomy): Eukaryota > Metazoa > Chordata > Aves > Passeriformes > Timaliidae > Pomatostomus > Pomatostomus ruficeps. The sequence goes on from VYZT01040338.1 coordinate 96,523, forward strand.
GCACATTCCCGTGCTCCATTCAGCACGGCAGATCCGGGAGGTTATCCATGCAATCCTCTGCACAGCCTCACAGAGAAAGGGATGCTGCTCCCAAGAGCTGGAACACTCGGTGATAAAATCTGACCGTGGAAGTGGTGGAAACAATAGAGACCTTGGGAGAGGAACGGATTTAGATTTCAAGACAAGCAGCTTGATTTTTAAAGGACAGCTCCGGAGGGTCACTCCAGGGGTTGCAGCCAAGGATGCCGGGAAGGTTAAGGCGAACAAAAGCGAGGTATCTTACTTGCAGAGGTACCTGCTAACGATGCATTGTGAGACTGAGAGGAGGAACAATTACCGAAGTTAATTTTGAAACTTCCCTCTTACACCACCATAAGATAAACAAATTCCCCCATCACCCCGCCCCAGATACAAACCCACACTCTTTGGGTGGCAGAAACTGGAGAGAGGCTCTTCCAGACCCGTCCTATTTCTTTTTTTTTTCATGATTTTCTTTCCCCCTACCGTTTCCCAGATTTTATTGTAACACAAAAAGATCAGCAAGAGAAACTGTGTTAGAGATGTCCTCTCCTCCATCCAGGTTTATGTAAGACACCTACAAGCTTTTTTAAGAAGTTTCTGCGGTATAGCAATTTTGATGGTAATTTAGCAGCATTAACACACTTTGTTTTCAATTTAGAGCCTTTTTAACTGCAATCTCTACCTACAACAGAGGTTCACACTCCAGATCATAACACTGGGATGGGGGAAGGTGAACTGATGCTGGAAAATAGCTTTGGTCTGGGTACAAATCAACCCTCAGAAACCGGGCAAGCACAGCTTGTGTTGCCACGGAAATTAAACCCAAACGAGGGGAAATCCCCAAAGTAAGGTGTTCCAAGCTTTAAACAGGCCAGAGTAAAAAAAAAAAAAAAAAAAAAAGGGGAATGATAAAGGATCAAGAAAAGAGAAAGCAAAGGGATACCCGGCCTTCTTGAAAACTCAGAAATTCAGGTGATTTATTCTTTTAAAGCCTGTGTGGTTCAGAATTACTCCTTACCTGCTGCTCCCCACATGAGCGCTGTGCAGACAGGACACACTTGCACCCCTGAATTGAACCACACGGCAGCCAGCCCCGGAATATTTATAGCAACAACATTTACCACAGAGCAACGAAAATGGCCCTGTGAACCACTAACCTCCACCTTGCACCTTCACCGATGGGACACTGAGTGACCTGCGGCTCGTTGGCTGTGCCAAAACGGGGCAGTGGGGAAACCAGAACCCACGGCCCCGCAGCAGCCTGCTGCAACTTCTAAAAAAGCCAAAACCACCGAAAAGCGCCACGCAGTGAAAGAGATCACACCTGAGCTCCACTGCAGAAATGCACTGGATCTCCTCCTGCAGCATAAAAGCCTTTATTTTCACAGGTACCTGAATAACAAGAGCAATAATAAGAATAAAATATACCAAGCAAACAATTATGCACCAAAACAAAGCAGAGAACTAATCAGGGAAATAGATGTGCTGGCAACTTACTGATTCCTCTTCCAGAGCCCCTGGGTGATGTTCCCATTCCCTCCTGTACTTCAAGCAGCCACCAGCTGGGCCTGGGTTTCTGTTTGGTGCAGAAGTGGTGAAAAAGCCCTCAAACCCACAACTTGTAGATGGTTTTTAAAGTTCTGCTAAGGTTGTTGGGCCCTGCATGATGCAATGTGCCTTCCCAAGGCTGCAGGAGGCAGAGGGACACTGGGAAGGACCCCCCAGCTCCAGAAGGAGCAGGGCAGAGGGGACAGAGCCACCCAAGGCCATCGAGCCAAGTGGCTGCTGACCCCCAGCCCAGCCTAATCTTGACCAAAGCCGATCAAGCCGCCTTAACTCCCGTGGGGGGACGGGCAGGTTAACGGAGCAGTGCTGCAATGTCCTGCCAAACGAGGGTAATTCAGGACACGTTTTGTCTTCTTAGTAGAAAAATTGTTTAACCTGTAATTTAATTTTCAGCTAAGTCATATAATCCCCTTTCAATTCACTTTTTTATTAGTGGCAGAAAAAAAATCGCGGGGCTTGGAAAGGCTTTGGAGTAAGAGCAAAACCACCTCAGATCTGCAGACATTGAAGCTAAGCTGAGTTAGCAACTCCAAAGGGAGCCTCTGCGCCTGCAGCAGCCCTGAACAACAGCTGGTAACGCAGCAAGACAAGCTGAGTTCCGCACAGCCACGTGAGAGCGGGCAGGAGGATGGGAAAACGAGGCTGGGAACAACCCTGCGGGGTTTGTGGGGTCCCAGAGCTGTGTGGGACACGGCCCTGCACACCAGGAGTGAGATGGGAAGAGCGCACTGCAACCCCGGCATTGTGAAACCCCAAAGTGAAGAGTTCCCTTTCGGCTACGCTCATAAACACCCATCGGCAAGACCGGTTCCCCTCTTGCCCCGCACGAGCACTCGAGTTTAATTAACCACGCTGTTCAACGATTTGCATGGCATGACTTGTCTACAGACCAGAGATGTTGCAAGCCTGTTATCTGTAAAAGCAGAAAAACCCTCAAAACCCCCAAAAAGCACAAGTCACCTCGTCTCCAGGGATCCGTTTGAGACCCAGCTCATCCCCGAGCAGCAACAGTTATTTCTGTCATGACTCAACTACAACAGCGAAACAAACTGAAATATTTCACGTTGTACTGCTGATGACAATTCAGTTTTGAGGGGAGAATCCCTGGTTGAGGACAAGGAAAGCCATCCTAACACCCTGGGCCACAAACCAATGACGCTGCTGGTGCAGGACAGGGGTCCACCTCTGCCATCTCCCTTCTCCTACAGCCACACAGAAAGAAAAAACACAAGAACCGCATGTACAGAGAGCTTTGGCATGGCTGGATGTAGGTAAGGATCAAAACTGGTGTTCTGGGGTTACATTATCCGAAGGGTGGATTATTAAACTATGCCGTACATGCAGTTCCTCTCAAAGGATTAAGTCCAACACCCTCACAGGGGTATGAGCCACAGACAAAAAACCCCAGCGGGTGGGATACCCAAAGATTAAATCAACCCTTTTGGCAGCACAAATTAAGTATTTAGACCCAGACCGGTTTCGGCCATTTCCCAGCCCCAGAGCAACTTCCAGATCCTGTTCTCATTTTCCCGGGATGTCTATTGTAAAGACAAGGAGAGGAAGGAAAAAAGAAAAAAGCATGATCACAAACACACCATTAAAACAGAGCTGAAGAATGTGCGGATGCTACTGAAAACCACTTCCAAAGTGGTTCCCCAGCACGTGGGGAAGCGTTCAGCTCCTGATGTCCAGTTAGTAACCCTGGGGAAGAGGCCTTCCAGGGCAGCAAACCCCACTGTCAACCACCAAGGAATGGAAATACCTTTCTGCAAGAGAGAAGTCCCAACGGTGCCCCTGCAACCGGACACTGATCTAGTGAGGGGTGGCTGGAATGAAAAAGTCCTGGGGATGTCATGAGAGACTCTCCTAACTAGTTACTGTCTTTTTTTCATCCTAATTTCAGAGCTCAAGTGCAACATAAGAACCAAAAATAAAGTGTCAGCCAAGAGGTTTTGCGTGGAAGAAACAGGAGCTGTACCACTTAAAACAGGAGCAGTTTAACCGAGTGCCAAATGAGCCATTTGCATTAAGCTCGTGAAACAGGATATGAAGCACTTTTAGCAAGAAACAGGAGACTGACTTTATTAGAAAAATACTTTTAAGGTTCAAATTCATCAAACCATTTGTAGCCAGGGATGATTTGTAAAAGACACTATTGGCTGACAAAGCCATCAGCAATTACCACCCAGAGGGACATTACCTGTTCTCAGCTAATGAGTGACACCGGTGCCAAGCACCAGGCACAGCCATTAACTGGGGTACAAAATGGCTCTTCAGGGTTCAGAAAGAAAACTACTCTGAGACATCCATCTGAAGCCAAGACATTTCACTTGGTGTAAAGGAGATTGTAGAGCAGAAGTGCACATTGTTCTCCTGTGCTTATCTAGACTCAATCAGTTATCTAAACTCAATCAGACACCAAAAACCATCTTGGGTTTGGACCAGATAAACCTCTCCCCGTGAAATTAAGGAGAGTCACAATTCCTAATTGCTGTCTTAAGCAACAAGACTGAAAATCTAAGGCACCCTTCAAACAAACAAACCCATCACCTCAGGGTCGATGTTGTAACTCGGTTTATTTTAGCCTAGAATTTACTATGTCGCAAATGCCATCCCCACCCACCGGGATCTGGTAAGACCAGCCCCTTCCTCCTGCCCGACTTCTCGCTTCCACTTCTGACCCAGGATTTTATTGCAAAGGGAAACCAGGGTTATTGGCCATAAAAGGCAAAGACCCATCTGTCACATTTCTGCGGAGGGGAGTCAGCTAAGAGGAACTTCAGTGACTTCCTTAAAACTCCGGAAACACCGGAGGCCAGCGCCATCCCCCCTTATAAGGATTAAAGGGCTTTTCTCCCGCTTCCCTCAGGGATGCACGTGGGCACCCACACCAGACAGTGGAGGAGCACAGATGTCTCATTTGGAAGGAAGACAAAAGGGAAGGGAAAGAAAAAAGGCAGCAGCGACCAGGCAGAGTGGGGAGCTCTGCCCCAGGCTCCCGTGCTCTGCGAGGGCACTGCACACGCACCCTTTTCCTTGGTGACCCAATATGCTCCTTTCCACGCAGTCCTACTGATGCATCTGCTGGAAAACAGTGCTTAACAAGCTGAAAATTTCATTTACATCAAGAATGCATTTGGCCTTTTAGTTGTGGCATGTTTATGTTTGCTTAACAAACCTCTACGTTTCTTCCATCAGATATTATTCTGAATTCCTGACCTCAACTATGGGCATGCTCAATCCAATAAGAGGAGTCAGAAGTTATTTCATTCAGGAACATTAACTTTGCTTTTTTTTTTTTAATGAAAAGCATTCTTTTACATTTACACCACTAACCACAGCCACGCTTAAACTCACTGAACACGCAGATGAAGGTGAGATGCCCCTGCACTGAAAATCGCTCACCAGCAGCACACTGGACCTTTTGTTTCAGATATATCAACAAGAAAAGCTGACATGACAAATTCATTTTTGTTTCACTTTCAGAATCACATAAAACAATGCAGCAGCATTGGGTGGAAACCACAAAACTGATTAGGAGCCCAGAAGTAAAAGTTAACGTGAGCTTGGTTGTCAGGTCTGTCCCACACCAGACCTTGGAACAAACTGCTTCACTCTGGGCAAAGTCTCCGCTGATCTCCAGGAGGTGCCACTAGAGGAACATATTCCAATATTTATCTTCAATCTCATTTATCCGTGTTCAGATACACCAGCTGAACCTTTGGTAACGCATTCTACACCCAGTGCCTTTGTGAAAGGGTTTGGTGTGGTGGGTTAGGTGCTGCCCAGCAGCCAGAGAGAGCGACTACTGAGAGCCTCAACCCTCTCCCCTTTTTTTAATATATAAACACTATTGCTTGACTCCCCAGGTGCACAAAGAGGATATGTTTTAACAGAAAACACAAAAACTTCACTTTTTGGTTTTGAATACCAACCTAGAACTTCTCTCTTGGAAGAGCAGCTCTTCAGGAGGAGCTTGAAAAACACCCTGGCTTACAGCAGAGTCTTGTTCCAGGCCAGGAGAAAGTTCCCCCTCCACAAGTCACAATAAACCACCAAAATAAATACATATCAGAGGCATCACACAGCTCCAGGCTGCAAGCTTTCTTTGGGTGTATTGTTTAAAACAGCCTTATTAAATCTGATCTTTGCTACCTACTGTTGGGCCAGGTGGGTCCTGATGCTGATGTTCCCTTGCCAGCAAGCCAGTGGGCTGTGTTACTTATCCCAACAACTTCCAGTGCCAATTTATTTTATAAAGCAAGATCCTCAGCAGAGGTCTTACTCAGAGGAAAAAACCCAGAAAAAAAAAACCAAACAGGCAGGTAGGTTTGACATCTGACTTTACTGTTCTCAAACGCAAAACCCCACAAGCCCTTTCTGACACGAGGCTCCCAAAAATAACTCATGCCTAAAAAAGTCCGGTTATTTTTATACAGTCACAAGAATCGCTGGATTGCTTCTAATTATCCCATCCTTCCTCGGAATGTCTATTTGTGCTCAACACAACTGGCTGCGACACCAGTGGAATCATAACACATCTTGAATTACAGGCAACTGGGTAAGTTTAGTTTCACCTTGTGAACAGTTTCGAGAGAGCGACAGTTAAAAAAAGCCCATTCTACTGTGGCCTTTGGAGTCTGTGTTAAAAAGGTGCCAGTTCAAAGTAGAAACAGATCTTACATTGGCCATGACTGAAAACAAACCCGGTCTCTAACAAGGATTCACGGCAGGATTAGAAATGTTCTACCTAAACAGGATCAGCAGGCAGATTCCTAAAGAGCCCCTACAGCAGGGAGTCTATTGGACTTCACCATCTTTCCTGTAAATACATCCTTAAATCCTCTGGCTTCCAGGGCACGCTGACTTTGCTCCAGAGTGGCAGCACAGAGGAATCTGCTCAAGGCACAACAGGAATATGGACAATTGTCCATCTGCACCATGCCCAGCCGCTCCAGCTGGACCCTCATGGGAACCAGGCTCTCACTGCACAGTCCCAGAGCCTCCCGTGGTGCAGGCAGCGCTCAGCTGGTACTGGAACTCCTTCCTGCACGTCCAAATATTTGCATGGAAAACTTGCTGGACGCTTATTCATAGGAGGCCTGGCTCCTACCTGATTTTCTTAATGCCCCTCCACACCCCGAGGGGAAGAACATTTCCAGAATTAGCACCTACAGCCCCGTGTTCTTCTCCCAAGCTGCATCTCAAAGCTAGAACACACACCAGATCTTTCTGCTATTATTTAACACTATTTTTTTCCCCTCACACCATCTTTCTGCTATTGTTTCACACTGTTTTTTTTTTTTTCCTTTAAAAACGTGATGCTTTTATCTGAAGAGTCATCCGTTGCAATTTGTATTGTCATGGCAACAGGACTCCCTCCCTGCCCAAAGCCCATCCCAGGCTCATTGTGCTCATTACCAGACGGGCGGGCGGGCAGCACCCTGCATACAGATGAACCTCTCAACGTGGGCTGTTCTCCCTGCAGCTGGACTGACCCAGCTCCTGCTACGGGGCTAAGGTTGCACCAGAAGAAGGGAAAGTCTTCCTAAGTCAAATTTCCTCTATTTAAAGAAATGAGCTTTACTCAAGGAGTTTTTGTAGCATGCACGTTTTTATTGTGCTGGTTAAAATGAAGAGACCCAGGTTCATAACCAGTCTGAGTGGTGCAATAAAAATCAGGATACTTAGAGCAGGGGTAAGAGGGTTTTGCTAAGGCAGCTTGGATGTACTGATAAAGAAAAAGGGGAAGATCACTCCACAAAGGAGCACAGTGAAGAACAGGGCTCTGGAGCCCTCTTACGGCAGCTCGCTCTCAGCTTCCTCGGAGCAGAATTCCACAGCGTCTGTGAGGACAAGGATGCAGTGCCACTGAGACAGGGGGAAAGCATCTCCTGGCTTTGATCACAGAAATGTTAAAACCCCACACTTCCAGCCCCTTCAGTGGTCCTGCTGGGTGTGCAAGGACTGGACAATCCCATGTTTAAAGTGGAACAGAAGACACAGAGACTGATCTCCTCCAGAGCTGAAGTGCTGCTTCAGCAACAGAAACGCGTACGGAAAAAACCAAATTCACTGCTCCAGTGCTAACAACTGCTCCATGGGGATGTCAGGCTGACCAGTGCCGTGTAGGAAGGCCAGACTGGTTTCATACCAACCCTTTTCTCGACTTCTCCAAGCCAGTAAGTTCTGACAGAGCCACAGAGCTCAGTTCCAAAATCCCTGCCCAGCAGCCACTCAGGGAGCACACGGCAAGGAGGGGGCTCACCTAAAGCTGGGAAGAGCACAGCTGCTGGGCTCCGAAGGGGTTACAGAGATTCAACAGCAGGGAAATATTTATGGAGCAAAGATGCTGAGCTGTGCATGTTTCCCAGGCTGGAGATGGTTTTAATTTACCTCTTGCAAAGGCTGTGATTATTTGCTGCTGGTTTTTGTTGAAAGCAGCTATTCGAGGCTCACCTACTCCCTCTGGTGTCACAGCTCTGCAGCTGAGCCAGAACAAAACAGCCCCTAAACTCACACAAACTACACGGAATCCTGCTTTTGTTCCCCTCTGGAAAAGAGGAAGCCATATTTACAAGCATTACTGATTACCCTTTCCCAGGCACAAAGCAATCTTTGACTGTAGCACGCTAAGAACAGCACAAACATCTCCTGGAGTTTAGAGCTACAGCCAGAAAGTTTCCTTCTCTTCTCCAGCTCTCCCCTTCAGAGACTGGTCTCTGCTAACTTTAGCTCAACTGCAACATCCACCACGCTCCTCACTAGATTCTCCTATAGTTCTGGTCAGCATTGAAATGCCTGTGTTAAAATATTAGTTTAGATATTTTTATGAGGCATTTAAGAACTCGGACTAGCTGTGAACTGGGGGAGGAAGCTGCATCTCACCAGCCCTCTCACATCACTCCATAAACTCCAGAAACCTGCACAGCCCCACAGACAAAAGGGCTCCAGTCTTCACCACGGTTAAAACTGCCACCTCCCAACCAGGGCTGCTTCCCCAGGCATTTCCCAGCTCCCACCCTCCTGCACGGCTCTTCTGCTTCTTTCTCCCAGCCTCAAGCTGCTCCTCCTCTGCTTTGTCTTTATGTTTCTTGTCCTTTCTTTCACTACTGAGCTGCCATACGATGCTGCTATAGCACCGAGGAGAACAAACACAGCTCCTTATCCTCCCTTTTCCGTTTGTAGCTGCTTCTCTCCCCATTCCACTTGGGAATCTTGCATCCCCTCCCTGCACTGTCTGCCCCACGCCTCTTCCCCAAGCTGGCAGCAGCGTACCCAGCCTGGCAGAATCCCTCCTCAGCCCACGTGAGCAAGGTTTTCCAAGCTCTCCTCATAAAGCATCTACTCCACATTCTCCGATTAATACATACCTTGAAGGGAACCATAAATATTTGCCTGGATTTTCTGTTAATCTTACTCTGACATAGCTATTAGGATTACTGGAGTGTGGGTTGATAAGCAATGGGGTGAGTGCTGGAGTGTTTCGGGAGATGACAGCAACATCTCGCTGTATTTCACTGATGTGGATGCCTTGGTGACCTGCACTAATCCACTTGGAAAATTACTACGAGAGAACAAAGAGCCTTAAAATATGAAGCCGAGGGAGGTGGAGTGTTGCAAAGAGCAGTTTATTTCCAGACCAGCCTTTTCTAAATATATGCATAAACATCTGTATTCAGTGCTAAGTGAGGAAATCACAAACAGAAATGAGCAGAGAATAACCCAGAGCAGGACCTCCCCATGCACCCACATCCACATGCATTGGTCCAGCAGGAGAAATCCAGGAGCCCTAATCTATGGCATGACCTTTCTCTCAGTGCACACACACACAAAAACAACGACCCTCAGCCTGAACAACAGCCACGGAACAAAGCACTGTGCCAAAACAAAGGCTGTTTTGCAGAGTTCAGGTCAAAAGCAGAATTTTGGACGCAGTGATGACCTACAGCCCTTTTCACACAAACCTCTTCCTCCTGAATATCAGAATGCTGCTTCGCTTCTCCCCCAGCACAATTAGCATGACCCAGTGTAGGGTCAGTAGAAGCCCATCTAGACTTGTGGTGTTTGGAGGGCCAGGAGGAAGCTCCTTATGGACAGGGCAGGAATGCTGCTCCTCACACTGCTCCCCGTGGGCCAGGGCCAGTCTGCACCATCAGAGCTCCTTTATCTAACAGCTCCCTATAAATTCTTCGTTGAATTTGCACCGTGGCCTTTGAATCACACGTGTTCTGAGGTTGTCTCTCCCCTGGCAGCGCTAATTAACACAGCACAGGATTCCCAGGAGAGCGTTACCCACGGAATCCAGGCTGCCATTCCCTGCAGTCCTTCGGCTCCGTGGCTGTCACTCAGCCACGTGTTCACACCTGGGCTGGCTCAGCCTGGCCAATCCAGCTGGATCACAGCTGGAAATGGTGGGGCTGCAGACTAATGATGTTACAGCAATAGATTTCAACTCAGAATGAGTCAAAAGTGACCATTAAATAGGGTGTCCTAGAAAAGCATTTATTCCCTTTATTCCATTTACAACTAAAGTCTGCAGTCTCGCCCTCCCCCCTTCTCAATCAGGATATCCAGCTTGATCCAAAAGCTCCAGGATGACTCAAAGCACGGGTTTTCAGCCAGCTCTGCCTTTTAGACTTTTAATACTATCTTCTCATTATCTGCTACATTTAAAATGTTACACACATCTGTGGAGGTGTACCCTGACAGACTCATCAAGTGATCTCAACATTTCTCCTTAAAGATTTCGCTTTAACATCTTACTGTAAGGCAGATTTCTAGGCTGCAGAGAATAATTTGAAACTTTTTCTAAGGGTCTTCTACCTTCCTGTCATTCTTGACTAAGAACCAGAACAAAACACTTGGTGTCACTAATGTCATAATACAAAGAAAATGAGATCTGACTCCATATGCCCAACATGTAAGTCCAAGGACTACAACAGCTTTCCTGGTAATTGGCACTGCTTGCTTTCACTTTTCCATGGTGATGAGGCACTTCAGAAAAATGATCCAGTCCAAATTTTCGGGATAGCATGCCATCAAACCCACAGAAAGCGGCAAGAAGGTTCACTGATGCTGCAAAGGCACTCTGAGCAGAAAGCAATCTGGAGTAACACATGGAAACAGATCACAGGAATTTTGCATATTCCTGACAAGCAGCTGTAATGATTCCATGTGGGAGACAAGTCAGAGGACTGTCAGAGGCTCTCAGTCTGCTTTGGTATGGCTGCGCAGTTGCACAACTCATTGCACACAAGAACAGTCCACCCAATGGGCTGAGTAAATGCTTTTTAGTTTTACATAACCAAATCAGCCAGGCCACCCTTTCCCCCACACCCTGGGGCTCCCCAGCACCTCCGGACTGTTTATCCAGTCTCATAGGCAAGGGAAAAAAATCAGAGAACGGGTGTCCAGGACCAGCAGGAGCGTGTATATGTGGAGGCACACACAGCACCCACACTAACACCAACACTCACTTCTGCAGATACTTCCTGGGCACTGGAGATGGCAGATATCCCATTTCTCTAAAAAAACCACCAAACTGAAGAATAACCCCTGATTTCAGAGTAACAATTGATCGGTGTCTTAGCCATGGCAACTCGCCACCTATAAACAGATGCAGGCGAGGGATGACATGTCTCTCTTATTCAGCAGCTACTTCATTCCCATTTAACTTTCAGAGCTCACAGGAGGGAGCAGAAAAGCCAACAGCTACAGCTAATGCACAGCAGCTCTCGCCTCATCAGGCCATCTCATTCCTGCTCACAGCTGGACCCTGAGGCTGCCCCTCGCAGCGACAGAGATTGGAGCCAACTGCAGCGTGAGAGCGCTGCCGCACACACGGCTGTTCCCAGGCATTCCCCTGGCAGGAGCCCCTCGTTGGGATGGAGATATCGGATTTATACCACGCTTTTTAAAAATTTATCTCCTTATAGAGGTAAGGCACAAGGAAAGTAATTGCAAGTGTCACAGCAGTATGTGAGAGTTCAAGTGTCACACAAGGAACCTGAGCCACGTGTTTGGTGAGGACCCAGGGCTTCTACCCAGTCCTTGGGGATGCCCTGCATTTTTCCACTGCTTTCACTCATTTGCACACCTTGAGTTCACCATAGTGCTTGGATCAGGAAAAGGAAAGGAAATATATCACTGAATGGTTTAGGTTGGAAAGGACCTTAAAGCTCATTTCGTTCCAGCCCCTGCCATGGGCAGGGACACCTTCCACTATCCCAGGTTGCTCCAAGCCCCGTCCAACCCGGCCTTGGACACTTCCAGGGATCCAGGGGCAGCCAGAGCTTCTCTGGGTAAATATAATTATACACATGACACTGCAGTGCTTGTTTTTTCAGCTCAGGGCTAGGGAAAGGGTGCTTTGCCTTCAGAGAGCAGCTCCAACCAGCTGTGTTAAGTCTCCTGTGCAGAACATGGTTTAGTCTGGCAGATGGAGATGCTAAGTAAGACTCATTAATCTGTTAGCACTTTCACCCACCCACCGAAATCCCAGTGGTCTGAAGTCATGGTTTTCTGAAAAATCTAGAAATCTATAGCTTGTACAACAGCTGCAACCAGAATAAAGTTCCAGGAAGAAAAAAACCTTTCATTTAACTACATGGGTAGGTCAAAATTATTCAAGGGACCTCAGAGTATAAGACGTTTGTGTCTGAAAGTATCTGCATGCTAGTTTGTGGTACAAAACTGGAAAAGGCAACTGATGACTCCTGCAAAGCACCTGTTCTTCACTCTGCACACCTGAAACACCACAAAGGGTTAAAGCTACAGGATAACAAAACCCTCCAAAAAAGCAGCTTTCCTTTAAAAACACCCCAGTTGTTACCTGTAGACAGAACAGCCACAAACCCAACTCTTGTTCACATAACCTCATCTCATTATCCTCTACCCCAGACACTGAACAGTGAAGACCAAGGCTCCAAACAACAAATAAAGCTCAAAAGTTGGCAAGCTGTGCTCAGGGCTGGCTGGTGCTGGGCCTATCTCCATATCTAGAAAGGTTCAATGCGCTCATTCTGGGAGGCCAAGAAAAGCTAAATATAGTAGCAGGCTACCAGCAACCACCCAACCTGGCACGGCTTCCAGCTACCTGAAAAATCCCTCCCTCTCCCCGCAGCCCGCTCCGATGGCTGCGATCCTTTCCCTTGTTTGGGGAGAACATGCTGTAAGGAGGCACTTTCAGGTTTTACTTACATGAATAATTGCACAAACAAACTCAGGGATGGAGGTAATGCAATAACAGCACTGATACTTCTCACTCAGGGGATCATCTGGCTCTTTCGGATTGGGGTTTTTTATTAAGCCTGACATCCGCTCGCAAATAGGAGGGAGCATCTTCCCCTCACGTGCCAGGAGCCAAGGCCTCGTACAGCGACTGCCTCTAAGAGCAGAGACACCATCCAAGAGCATCTGTTTGGTTTTAACCTCTGCCCTTAAAGGAGGACCCAGAAGGGAAAAAGACCCCAAACCCTTTAAGCTGCAGACTGGCTTTGTTGGTGTGTATGAGGTTTTAAATCAGAAAAAGCCTCGGGGAGAGCTGCTCACCTCTCGGCTCCTGAACGGCATCACGGATGTTGTGTTTCAAGCTGCAACCCTGAAGACAGACCCCAATTTTGACCAGGCTTTGAGATTTAGCTTAAAGGCATGCATGTTCCCTACACAAAAAAAATGAGGTCAAAGAAGCTTCTTTTGAAAAAATAAATAGAGCAATAAAGCATTCTTTCAGATTGGCTTCACAGGGGATAAATCACCGAACAAATACAGCCATCTTATCTCGTTGGCAAATGGCACATTACAGCATCCAGCTTCACGGGAAAATGCGCTTCTTGGTCCGAGAGCAAACTGATTTCTCATTGTCTAGGAAAATGCTGCTCTTTACTTTTTACAAGACTTGTTTGTTTTTAAAAAAACCCACATGATCTCTAAGCAGTGCCAAGCCCGCTTTGCCTCCTGCCTCTCCACGCTTTCCTGGATGCCTCAGGACTTCCTAGCAACCTCACAGCAGAAACACGATCCATCTCCTCTGACCAGGAGGACAACTTGTTTAAAATGGTATCCCAACAATATCCTGGCTGCCCTCCTGGCATTCCCCACATGGATGGGATGCAGCAACCACGGGATCCCATGACACCAGAGTGAAGGAGGTGAGGCAGGCAGGGCTCTCCCAGCACGTGGAGGTAAAGCTTTCCCCAAACCTTCCATTTTTAGCCTCTTTGTCCCTGCTAAAATCAAACGCTGACACTGAGGACACCCAGTGAGGAACGAGAGCTCATGGGTGGTTACAGACCCGTCCCTGGGCTGTGGCATCCAGCGGCAGCGATGCCTGTTCAGCATTTTGGCACTGATTTATGACAAGTGTACTTGAGTTTCCATTAGCCACAGCTCTCTCAGTTGACCCCTGGGCTTGGAGAGGCAGCCTCGACATTAAACTCCCATCAGCTTTCAGTCCCGCTGACCTCATCCCCAAAACTCGCTGCCATGTTTTACATCAGCCGGGGCCGACGCATTCCATTAATGCTCCCCTGGCTCGGGGAAACATCTGCTCTGTTTACACTGGTAGCAGCACAGAGACCACTTAAAGCATCACCTCTGCTCCCCCAGCCCACGGCGGGAGGAGCGGCTGCGCACGGGGCAGGCCCTGGACCTCCTGACCCCCGGCACTCCAACCTGGCCATTAGTTATTCAACAGGGCACAGGTCACCGAAACCATCAAGGCACGGGAGAGCTCTTGGGTAGTAGCAAAGAACGTGGATTCCTTCAGGCCAGAAGTGCAAGTTTGAGAGGGGAATTCGTGCTGACCCCAGCTGAAGATGAGCAGGCTGATTGGAAATAAGGACAGATGAAAGAATGTCAGGAAATGATTAAATTTTTTTAATCCAAACGGTTTTACAGATTGAGGCAGAGATTCAATGGATATGGATGGTTAATGGTCTATCTTAATCAAACGTGCACCTCCAGGGTGCTGCTGGATGCCAAAGCCACCCTCGCATCCCTCCAGCTCCACGACCAGGGCAGGGATCCCTGCAGGGTGGTTTGTCCCACAGCAACAGGGAGGGACTTTTCCTGAAATCAAAGCACAGTTCATCCAAAACAATCCCCCAAAAGCACTCCAGGAACCACCAGACACACCTCAGCTCAGCAGCAGCCACCTGGGAAAGCCCGACAGCTCTGCAATACCTGTTCAGGCAGGGGATGCTTATCTAGCAGTACTGCATGCTGGAGGCTCAGGGCAAGTCCCCACCAGATCAAGGGGATGTTGGTACATATTTTCCTCAAGGATTTCTGACAGCTAAGACCTCCAAAAGGCAAACCCCAAACGCTGCTGCTGCTGTTGTTCCAGCGTTAGGTGTGCATTAAATTAAGCCCGATATCATCTGCTGCTGCTGGAAGCTTCCTTTACTATGACCCACCCAGGCAAGGCTGCAGCTGCTAACAAGCTTATTAGGATACAAAACCATCCAGCAGCCTTGGAATATCCAACAGCACTGCCACAATGGAGGCAGAGCACACCACACACAGGGCATTCAGCAAGGGCCACCAGCTTTTGTTACAATGAAGTCAGGAGCAGGTCTTTCCCATCACTGATCATCTCACCAGACCATGAATTTGCTGCATTTTAGATTTTTGCCCTTTGACAGAGCTTGGACTATGAACTCACACAAAAAGATCCTGACACTCACAGAGGGCTTAGACCTCTATTCAAACACCCCTATAAACAAGCAAGAACTCCCCCAAATCACGCTCTCTAATTTTTTTTTATTTTGAAAGTGCACACTAATGAAGCCTGGTTTGACTGGGGCTGCGCCATGCAATTCAGTTGACTTAACCCCACCAATGCTGAATGCGATGACAGGTATTGGAGAGGGAAAAGAATAAAAACTGGATTTGCTCTTGATCTTCTGCAATACATTAGGGAAGAGCAACACAACCTGCACAAACACTCCCTGTTTTTCAGCTCGTTCCCAGTATCCAAAGTGTCAGCAGGTCACAGCTTTGCCAATTCTACCACAAAGCTGAAACACTGACTTAAGAAAGGATTTTTATCTAGTCCCCTTTCAACCAAAAAGATGAAAAATCAGTCAAAGGGAAAGAAGCTGGCACCGAATGAGACAAAATCAAATTGTCCCTTTCCGGTTCCTTAGTTCACATGTTAGGGGACAGCCACAGCTGGGAATTTCAATCTCTGGAGCAATTAAAGAAAATTAAATTCAGGGAACGAGGCCTTATGCACTCAAAGCTTCATTAACCCTCTTGCCTTTTAATTAAATACGTGCACATGAAATTTTGGACAGAGTACTTGCCTTACTGACAATGTTCAGTTTCAGTGGCAAATCAGTACTTGCCTTTTTTTTTTAAAAAAAAAGTACTCTGGGATTGTAAACTCTAGACCTCTCCAGCTTCACAACGGCTTTATTAAATACAGTCGAAATTACTGCCTATCACCAGCTCCCACTTCACGGGAACGTCTGCTCTCCCTCAAATGCACCAGCAAAGCTCTGCTTTGGGCTCACTTCAAGATAACAGGCAGCCCCACCAACACCACGGATAAAAACCATGAGCCAGGATTTAAGAGCCCTCCACTTATTACGATCAGTAAGAGAAATAAAGTTGGCGAGCTACAGCAGGATAGGTTTTACAGCCCACGGAGAAGAGATTAGAGCAGCCAGCCTCTCTTTTAAATACTGCTCATCCTCACAAAAGGCTCAGGCAGGCGCCAAAGGCGGTGTGTGACTAGGACAGTTTGAAGGATAATCTTTGAAAGGGGATATTGTCAAGTCTGCCCAGGCTAAATATCGAGCTGGCTTTGTGTGAGTTACCATCTGACTCGGGAGGGAGTCACGCTGCTCCTGCGCCGGCCTCCTGCCTTCCTGGGAATGTCAGTGAGGCAGCTTGGAGTTCACGGGGACGCGCGACCGCCTGGCAGGGACCGAGCTCCGACTGCCTTGGTGCTTCCCCACATCCACCCGGAATGGGGGCTCCCAGCTGATGCTCGAGCAGGCAGTCACAGAGAGGGAAGGCACACACGGTCCCTTCCTTGTCTCCAAGAGACTTCTCGGGAATCTGCCACCCCGAGCCAGACATTTCACCCAGAGCTGTGCTCTCATTGCCAGCAACCCAAGTTATGCCTCTGGGAGGGATCCGCCGGCAGTTTGTCCGTTTTCTTTGTAACCATGTTTTTGGGCGAGGGATTTGTCTTTTGCCAGCACGCACTGATCAGTTCTGGGTCTGTATTTTACTGCTGACCCGTGCATTTTAGCTGTTTTGACTATTCAAAGATGATGGCGTGCGTTTAGAGATGACCTTCTCCGACTGTCACTTACCATAAGAGTCGATGCATTTTACAGCCAATGACACTCCCATTTTCACACGTGCCCCCCTCTCAAGGGGACAGCTAACACAACAGACAACTGTTCACACCAGGCCTCCAAGGGATGCCAGATTCCCAAAGGGATGCTCTGCCCAATTGAGTGAAGAGGCACAGCTCCATTAACCAGAAGCAGGCAATTCCTCATGCCCAATATTCACAGGTTAATTGCTGCAGCCCTAAAATAATGTTCTGGTTTTGTAGCAGCCATATTCTCTCACACGGAGCGGAGCGAGCTGTTTGCTGCTGCGGGATGCCCTTGGTGCTACCAAGGACAATCTGAACGCACCGAGCGTGACAGGCTCGCGCTGAATGCAAAACTAAACGCAGCCACTTTGCTTCCTCAGCCTTTGACACCAACAGGGGAAGGGGCTTCCTACTACAGCAACGAGGAGCACGTGAATTTTGTGATGCTTGAGGCGCTGCCAGGCAGAACACAGCCCATCACTCCATTTCTCCGCTGCTGGAAATTACAGGTCCATTAACCCTCCTCTGTGTGCGAGATGCTTTTCCCATCTGCACGCAGCAAACAGGCAAAGAGGATGCGCATGGTGAGCGTGCACAGGTGTGCTCCGGGGTGAAGGAGGCATTTCCAATGCAAAGCTGCCCATACAAACAGTCCTGATGCTATCATTTTATGATGGCAACATTTGCTGACCCAGTTTCTATCTTGCTCCCCATTCCTCTGCTACAAGTAGTAATTAGTAATGTCAGTGTTCTGGCTGAATTGCTACAGTCCATTAATAATGCAAGAGTAGTAACAGAGAGCGAGCAGGAGAAAAAGAGGCTTGAAGGTTAAAAGCAATAAGAGAATGCATTTTGGGGGACACTGGAAGGGGAGAAGAGGAGGAGAAATGCTGTCCTACTGAGATTGTAAACCCTACACTTCAAACCATATCATTCCTTTCAGGTGGAAGCGGTGAGTGAGTCAGTCATGGCTAATTAGAGGATAATATGCAAATGGGAATGACACACAGAGGTGATTTTTACTAAATTAGAAGTAAACTTGCGTGTCACCTTCCCTTTGCCCCTCTAAACCTGCTGCCTCACCACTTGGTGTTCCCGTTTCTCCGTTACTCATGTTCCGGAGGTCAGCGGTGACCTGGGATCCCACACATGACACACGCTGAAGTTTCCGCTCTCCAGAGGATTTCTGCTGAGACCAGCCTGTACCTGCTCATCTACAGCCAAACCTCTCATGCCACTAATCCATCTGCTCCGGGCACACCTTAACCCCAGGCTGTGCCGAGGCTGTTTATGACGTGTACTATGAACCTAAAATAGAGCTGGGTTTGAACAGGTAACCCAGCATTTCCCTGCGCTTCCCAGGCCAGGGAATCTTCTCCAACTGACAGCAGCTCCCTCAACAGCAACAGCTTCACCCCCACCTACGGCACACAATCCTCCCCATCACACTGAATACAGCTGCTGGAACTGCAGCCTCAACTGCATCACCTGGGAACTTATTTTCTTCCTCTTATTTTCTCCTCTTCCTGTTTAGTCCAGCATAGAACCAAAAGCAATAAAGGAGTCTCTACAGTTTTGGTGATGATTCCTTGGCTGTTCCTATTACTGAATGAAAACTCACGTGAAGAGTGGAAGGGCTGAAGTGTCTCTGCAAGCCAGGAAGGCAGCTTGTTTGGGGCTGACTCTGGTCCAACACTGAAAAGCAGGGATCTTCTAAAGGAAGATTTGTAAGACAATTGAACTCACTCTGAAAGGTCTTCTCCCGGTTTTTGGCATTTATGGCTTCCTACACTACCAGGCCTCTTGTGAGTGATGTACAAACCAACACGTGCTCTTTCCATTAGCTGAAATCACACATGTCACTCCCTCTTGAAATATATATTTCAATAAATTAAGCTTATCGTTGTAATTTAACTGCAGCACAGCTCACTCTGACACTTAAGAGAACTGCTCCAAAGTCCTCCAGCACAAAGGGCTTGGATGACTACCCAGAAAGCATAAAGAGCCAGCATGGAAGAATGGCAAAGGAAGAAAAAAAAATAGGAAAGATCAGCTTCAGAACTGCATGGCGTTCTGGGCCTTTCAAGTATCACTTCCTCTGTGGAGAGGAAGTGAGAGGTGCTGGAGGTTCTCAGCTACAAACAGCTTCCCCTCCATGACAATGAGAGAAAAGGATGGGTGTTTTTAAAAAGAAAAAAAAAAAGAAAAAAGGAAAGCAGGCCAGCCCTGAACACACTGTGACCAAATTAGGAAACAAACTCCACTGACAGCCTCCAGAATGGCCCTCGTCTGCAGCAGCCTTGTGTTAGCTCAGGAAGTCTGATGACTGTGTCATCTGCTGAAATCTGTTTATGTGCAAACAGAAAGGAGAAGCAAAACACCTCCCCACACTCCCTGCACAGGTCAGCCCATCTCGGGCTCTGGCCTGGAGGAGTCACCGGTGCCCTGACACGGCCACTCCAAACCTCCACTGCTGACTCCCGCCCCTCCAAAGATTACTCTGCCCTGGAAGCACCAAGGTACAGCAAAATGAGCTGTAGGGGGTTTTTTAAGTGCATTTTTTCAGTGGTTAGCTGTGGCAGATGAAGCTGAGGTTAGAGATCAGTGATTACTACGACAGGAATGTGAGGGGGAGGAAGTAGAGGGAAGATACAACTTCTTGAGTAAGGTCAGAACAATGTTTTCAATTTGGCTTGGGAACAGCCTTTTTCCATCCCCTCCAACATCCATTTCCACCGCAGCAGCGAAATGATAACCCTGCTCCAACTCTCTGCAAATACACTAGGCAGGGTTTTAACCTTAAACTGCTGTGGAAAGGACCTGTACCGAGCTCACAGCAGTCCCAGGACAGCTCGGTGGCACTGTTGTGGGGACAGACAAGTGACTGAGCAAAGCTGCTTTACTGTTTAAAGATCACACAAATGAAGGAATCTGAGCGCTCTGGTCCATAAAGAGATTTAGGGTTTCTCCCTGATGTTAGGGTGACCATGTTACACTACTCCCTCCCTTGTCTGCATGAGATGGAAGAATGACTTTTGTCCCTTTCATTTTCAAAGGGATTGAGGAGGAAAGGCAAAGCTGCCAGCTCATCTGGGCCTGCAGCAGGTCTCAGCCTCAGCACAACCACAGCTTTCAGCATCCATCCAGCCCCAGAAGTTTGGCTATGAGACCACTCTACCAATTTTCCACATTCAAGGCAGCCAAGGGTTTTTCACACCCCACCTAGGATGCTCTTATCCAATTCCTCATGGAATCCATCACTTATCTCCAAAGACAGTCACCACACCCCAGAACTGACCACCAGAGCTGTGCTGCTGTGCTCGGTGTTCCCTTGTTGTAGGTACCCAGGGATAAAAGGCTAAACAAGATGCTGAAAATTAAATTTCCATCTCCACATGAAGCTGTGCTCAGTTTATTACTGCTGGACCTTTCCCCAGCACAGGACAAAGCCATGAATGGAAGGCAGCACTGCTACCTCGTACAGACCTGACACAGGGGCACTCACTGGTCAGTGAGCAGCCTTTTCAATGGGCTTTTCACTGGCTGGATATTGCTGCACCAGGCAGAAAGCAAGCACAGGAGTAAGCTTTGTTGCTCGAAATTGCACTGCCTTACACTTCCATTTTTAAAGGGACTAGTCTGAGTTCCTGCTTTCAGCAGCTTTTTTTTTTTCCCCCTGCAAGAGACAGATACCCCATTTAATCTGACCTCTTTCCTCAGGTCCATTTCCAGCCTGGGCCTCACCCTCTCCTCCTCTGTCAGACTCATTTATCAAGCGAAGCATTTCCACATACCACTGCATAAATAGACTTGACCTTGTTAAAGCAGCAGCAGCACCTGAGCTCCGGCTGATGGAGCCTCTCCACCCCACCACAGCAATTACCCCAGCCCACTCCTGCCCTCTTTCCAGGTGGGGCATTCTCTGAGCTTCTGCAGCCCCTTCCTATGGGTCTCAAAGGGTGACAAGTTGGCAAGCAGTGATTTGGGGCTGATTATTGTGCCTCCTTCTCTGGAAAGAGGTGTTTAGGAGTAACTTCCTGCTGGCATCACTCAATTCTTGTAACTACTCCTGCCCAGTCCAAGCACACAGCAAAAATTCAGGTGTAAGACAGTACCCCCGGCACGTGGCTTTCCCTTGTTCCCCTTGCAGTTTCCTCCGAGGACAAGAAGCTTGTCCAGCATAAAGCTGGGGATGAGAAGATCTCCTGAGTCTCAGCACTCCCCAAGCGACTCTGACCCTCCCCGCCTCGACAGGACAGCCCACACGGTTCAGCGCACGTGCCCTTCCTCCACGGGACTGCACTTTTAAGGTTTGCTGTACCACGAGCTCTCTCCTGTTATCTATCTCCCTTTAGAACCCTGCAATAAAATCTACCGGGGTATTATCTGCTGCCTACAATCACCTCAACCCCACCTTCGACCTTGGTCCCTCCCTCCGGCCCATCCCTTTGCGGAGATAGGGAAGGAGCCGCGCTCCGATAGCATCGCGCTCGCCCTGCCTGCGGCTCGGCACCGGCACCGCCGCTGCAGCCGAGCTGCAATGTCCTTTTATGGAAGAAAAATGAAAATCGCCTGCCCAGCCGTGGAGAGCCTGAGCCGGGCTGAGCTGAGCTGACAGACGGAAACTCGCCATTTGTTGTGGTTTTGGCACCGAGAGCGCCCGGCGAGTTCCCATGCGCGCTGCAAGTTTAAAAAGGGCGCAGCCGAGAGCTCCGGAGCAGGAGGTGTCAGGGATGCAGCGCTCAGGAGGAAGACGGCAGAACCATGAAAAGATGGCTTGGAGCGTTCTGGCACAGACACATGGGAGACAGGTCCCTGGATCAAAGTGGACACAGGCACGAGTGCTCCATTCCCAAGCCTTATTCCTGGAAGTGTTCAAGGCCAGGCTGGACAGGGCCCCAAGCAACCTGGCCCAGTGAAAGTTGTCCCGACCCATGGTGGGCGAGTGAAAACAAATGCTCTTTAAGCGCCCTTTCAACCCAAACCATTCTGTAATTCTATGAAGACACGTAGCAAGGTCCTCTGCACCACATCTCCTTTTCTTCCTTGTCCCAACAAATTTTCCTAAGAGACACAGGAGGATGGGAATTTAAACAAAGGCATTGGGACTTGAGGTCACTGCCACCAAGAAGAAATCAGAGAGGGGTCTGCCACAGCAAATGCTACCTTGGGCTCTGCTCTGCACTAAAGCTGTGGGGCTAAGCTCCAAGTAACAATCAAATCCAAATAAACAGGCTCAAGGAAAAACATACGGATAACAGCAATAAGAATGTCTGAACAGAGAATGAGATGGGGCCACGGGACTTTCAAAATGTTTGTGCTGCTGTCAGGAAGCTGAATGAGACAGCAGACTTTAACAGCTGGGAAAACATGTTGCAAAACAAGGAGAATTAAGTAATTCTCCATATGCATATCCTACTCTGAGGCATTCTGGACAAGCTCAATTTCTCCAAGCAGGACAATCTTTTTTTTCCATGTTGCACACTCAGCCTGCCAGTGACAAATCCTGACACAGCTTAAGCCTAAACCCACAGCACATCTGGAGTCGGGCAGGGCAGCTCTGGGCAGCATGGCCCAGCCTTTAGCACAGAAATAATGGGCCCTGTGGTATGTGTTGGATGACATCCTTGGACAGCTGTGTCATCCTGAACACATCCCCTGCTGCTGGGTGCTGGATTACACAAACACCTCCCCCTGCACTCCATAAAACACTCCTGACCGGAGCATCGGTGCGGCTGCCTTGCTACCCACCTCTGAAGCACAAGCAGCTGCGTGTGCCTTGCTGCACCAGGTACAGGGATCACGGGTGTCACAGGAACCCCCTCGCCTCCTTCTGCAACTTCAGGTCTTGTTGATCAGACAATAATTTATTTCAGCAAGACAACTCCCGCCAGAGCTGCACAAGCTGCACAGCGCGACTCGCGCTCGTTACCAGCGGTGGTGGTGCCCTGCTAAGAGCGGCCGTGTTCAGGCACAGCTCGCTGCAAGTTTAAACCTGTCTCACTTCCAACAGAAAATGAAGGCTTAAAGCAGCTGGGTGCATCTGTTCCTAGCCAGCACCTCCAAATCAATCCCGAGACACGGAGCAGCTTAGAAAGGCATGCCCTGAAACGCCAAGTCTCAGTGCTGCAAATTAAAACACGTGAGGATTGCTGGTGGCCAGAGAGCCTAAGTTGAAGATGAAAGGCAAAAGAGCAGAGATTTTACCCATCTGAGACAGGCACATCAGTGCTCAAGGTGCTCCCCAAGCCCACTGTGGATGCACAGGCCGAGGGCAGTGCCATCCCACACCAGCCACACGCCATCACCTCTTACACCCAGCCAGCACTGACCCAGACAACTGGGGACCATAAAGCAATAAAAATTCCATGCTATGAAAAGGAGTTTTAAGGAAAAGTCTTGGAAATGCAAGTCCCTGCAATGTGGCCTGGCTACGAAATGAGTGCTGGGGGTTTCAAGCTCTCCGCTGCTCCGTGCATGCATTATTTCCATGGCAACGGCAGCTTTCAGCTCCCCATCTCTTGCTGGCTGAAAGCCCTGCAGTGCTTTGTGCTGAGACTGCAAAGAAGGGAAACCATCTCCCTCTCCCACAACACGGCGCCAGGGACGGCAGCAGCAGCTGGGAACAAAAGCCTTGTCTTCAACATTGTGGGGTCTTGGGAGGAGGGAGGCTGAGCAGCGAGCATGGACTTCCTTTTCTGGTGGGGAACAGCACTTCCCCACCGTGCAGAAGTGCACACTCACCTCCCAGCGCTGCACAACTCAACCAGCAACATGTGCCTTTCCTTGTTTTACCACAATTGCCAGTTTTGGGTTGCTCTGTAGCGCTGGGAGGAGAAATGTGCATCCTTAAAGATGAGAAATTTGATGCTGCTTCCATGCAGGGATCCCTCCAAGATGGAGGCTGAACAAGCAGGCTGGAAAACCCTCCTTCCACCAGGCAGCCTGGCTCCATGTGCACTCAGCAGCTTATTATGGAGCAAAACCTCAACACTCAGCCCAATCTGAGTGAAAGTTGCCTCTGCCCCAGCACCAGCTCAGACTGCACACACAGAATGCATCCGTAGGGTGGCTCGGACAATGTTTTTCCTTGGCTAACTAAGCTTTTCCTCCACCCTGCTGTTTGTCATATTAAGACTCAAGCCCTGGCCACCTAACCAGGAGCCAAACTTGACGCCACACAGCTGGAGCCGCAGTGGCCCTGGCAGATGGTGCCAGCTCATCTGCATGCTCCCCGTGCACTCGCAGGAGGCACGGCAGCTCGGCCCGTTGCTCAGGTTACAATCAGCCACATTTTGGTCCCTGCAAGGTGCAAATGACTGGAACCACAGGTGAGATGCACCAGCAGTGACCTGGGAGTGTGGAGTTCTGACTGTTGAGCTCAGATAGAGACACACAAAGTGAAGGCTTCCAGCTGGTTCCCATCACTTGCTTTACAGCGTATCCATAGCTGGCCCAAATATGAATGAACCTCCCAGCAAGAGCCTGAGGGTATCAACACCAACTCCCAAAGCAAGACAAAGGATCCAGGTGATGGAGCACAGGGATACAACAGGTCCACCATCTGGTCCTCCACTCCCCACCCTCAAAGAGCTCTGAGGTTTTGGGAGAGACACATTTTGACCTTCCCCTTTCCACACTTCCCCTCGCTTCAGGTTCAGCTGTGTGAGTGCAGTCCTTCCAGCCAGAGAGGGACTCCTTCCAGGATCAGTCATCACCACCACCGAGTCTGCCAGAGGCACTGCTAGCAAAGCCAATGCATCCTCTCCAACCTCTGTGGAGTTCCCTAGATTAGCCCTTTCCTCCCTTAGGGCAACCATTTCCTGCAAGCAAGAGCATTAACTGAAATTCTTCATTCTGGAGAGAGAGGAGATAGCAGGAATGCGAAGAACCTCTGCAGCTGATGCTGAGAGACACCACATCCTGCTATCCAAATTCCTCACCCTCGACTTCAAATCCTAAAGTCGTTAAAGACTTCTAAGAAGAGCACAAAGCTACTCAGCAGATTTTCAGCTAATGAATCAACACAAGCTGTCCAGGAAACCAGAAATCCAGCCCACTGGAATGCTGTAACCCCAGGGAGGGGGGGAACAGGCAGTACATGCTAGGAAGGAAATGAAACAGCAAAGCAGTAGGAAAGGAACATCTCAGCACTGATCCCTCTTACCACGGTTACTCTTGCTTTTTCCCTAAAATGTGTAATGCAGCAACTTCAATTCATTTTGCCCATTGAAGGGTTCATGTTTTTCAAGCCCAAATTCTGTTCTGTAGTGCTGACATACGTACATTTTGAAAACAACTCGGCTTTTGCAAAAACACTTAGAAAAAAATTGAGATTTAAACGTGAATCAACATTGCCACCTAGTGCCCGGCAAACCTCCTTGCTCCAACATTGGGACAATCCATCGGCACCACAGTCCCTTTCCAGCTGAGAAGGGTAGATCTTAACAAAACCTATCTGGAGATCAGGATCTGAAATGGAATTGTGCATCTTTCACAAGCAGCTGTCTCCCCCCAGGTAACAGAACGCAGAGTTCAGTGCTGGCAACCTCAACTTCTGCAGACAACAGAATTTCACCTTCTATTAACTCCTCAATACAGGCAAAAGGTGATACCACATCAATGAGAGAACCCGAGGCTCTGGCAGCTACAAGTGTAAGGTTAATGCCCTCAGGAGGAATTTCAGTGATTAGCAGAAATCTCAGATCTCAGGAGAATTCACTGTTGTGGCTGCAGGGATGCAAGAGGCCGTGCAGCTTCGTGCCAAGCACTGATCCTGCCCTGCCTCGCTGGCACCAGATGTAAGCAGGGTCCTGCATCTGCTCACGAGACTGGGAAACATTTCAGTGCTTCTGTTCTTCCCCAGAACTGATGGTGCAGAGGCAGCACGTTTTCCCCATTCCATCCCCCCACTTGGCCTGATGATTCTCCTGTTATGGCCATTAGCAAGTGGTGGGAGCACAAAGATCTGCCCTTTGAATGGCTGAAATTTCAGCTCTTCCAACAAGTTTTTGTCATTTCCAACTGAATCTGTATTCAAGCTACCCCGTAAAAGAAAAATGTAGATACCAATTCCCTCAAACATTGCACGTAAGGTTGTTCCAGCTCATTATCCAGAAGTTTAATTAGATGCAAGATTACAGTTTGGTTTTGACTTATGAACACCCAGCTCCATGTTCAACCAGAACATTTCTGTATATGTAAGACAGCAACCTATGGCATCCTTAAGTATTTTAGCCAATATCTTCCAAGAAAAGACAGGATTGCTGCTCCTTTTATCAACAGTGCCCCGAAATTCACCTGTCCAGGCACCCAGTTAGACAGAAGATCAGTAAGATCCAGCAAACACTTGGACTGCTGCTCGGAAAGATGAGTTGTGCTCCCAGCTCTCCTGCACAACATTTCAGAAGAGACCAAATGTGAAATATTCCCCCAATTACCTTTCTGCAGCGGGGATTGGGGCAGCTGAACCGCTTCACGTCGCTGTCCAGCAGAGCTGGGAAGTTACAGAAGGGACACCTGTAGCCCAAAACAAGGTGCCATTAATGCAGAGTGCCAAACATAGCTTTGCTGAAAGCTGATTTAGTCAAAGAGCTGTGTGGAAGTTGCTAAGGCTGCCAACCCAATGCCTGTTGCCAGGATGTGCTGACTGTTGCCTTTTTGCTCATATTTCTTCGATCACTTCCCCGTTTGCAATCAAAATATTATATGCTCAGCACTGCTTTTGACCATATAATTTAGTGGATCAGCACAGAGTTGGCAAGCAAGTCTTTGGGGAGACAAGTCTATTGAATTTTAATCTGCTCCTAGTCAAAGGCAGAATAAAAACAGACTCAGGAAGGGAGAAGTCTGAATTTATAATCCAGGTCTTTAAAAGCTACCTATCTCAGAGTCAGCACAAACGTGGGGTTTCAGGGAACAATTCCCTACAGCAGCAAGTGCAGCATTCTCTGTGGGACACTCACCTGACGAGCTCATCTGCACAGGCAGCAGCCACCTCCTCCTCAGCTTTCCGCTCGTAGTATTTACAGAGGATGTTCTCTGGAAGCACTTTCTCCAGCTCGCTGGTGGGGAAGGAACACGTGCAACTGCCTTCCATGCAGCTGAGCTCTGACTGGGGTTGGAAGGAGAGCTCAGGTTCAGTATGACATTAGCAAAAAGCAACTCAGGATCCAGAACATTTCCAAGCAAATCAGTGCAGAGCCTTGCTCAGAGAGAGTGAGAGCTAAAGTCAGCAGATCTCAGAATGATTCTGGTTTTGGAACCTGCCATAGGCAGGGACACCTTCCACTAGCCCAGGTTGCTCCAAGCCCTGTTCAACCTGGCCTTGAAAGCTTCCAGGGACGGAGCAGTCACAGCTTCTCTGGGCAGCCTGTGCCAGGGCCTCATAACAAAAATGTTTTTCCCAATATCTCATCTAAATCTGCCCAAGGGAACTGCCAGAGAATGGGTTTGCTATGGAAAGAACAAACCTAATTAAACAAATCAGGCCTCGAACAAACACTGGGCAGGAAGATGCTGTTGCCAGCTGGGATCACAATTCAAGTCCACTGTGACCATGTATCAGCCCGTTGTTATTGTCCAGTCTGTGCTGAGACCCAGCACTCACCCGGTGCATTCTTTTCAGTAAAGTCATATCAAATACAGCTGCCAGATTATACATTTCCATGAAATGGATCCCAGAGTACAACAGCATCCCACAGTTTGAGCATCATATCCTGAGGCACAGGAGCACAGCACACTTCAGATCAGGTTAATGACTTGTTTATAGCCCAGCTAAGTACCAGGATAATTGCCAGCTAAATCATAGACTAAGGAGGTTAGTGTACCATAGAGGAACCACCCCCAAATTAAGCTGGGATCACAGTGATATTATGAAGGACAAACACTCTTTACTAGGAGGAGACTGGCCAGGTCAGAGACAAGTGTTCTCTGCGCAGATACCACTGGTTTATCAAGCAGAAAAACCACACAGGTGACTGCTGTTACTATGAACATTCTAGAAAGTGTTTTTAATAATCAAATTGCTAGGCACAGAGGAAAAAAAAAAAAAAAAAAAGGAGGTTAGTAACCCTGAAATCCTGTGCAAAAGTTGTTTGCTTCGCTTGATGGTGAGACTGACTTGGATTTCAGGACACCATTCCATTCATTTCCTGGGAAGTGCAGTCACATCTCTTTTAAGCAACAACACTACACAAACAGCGGTGTCATCTCCCAGCAGCAATTATGCATTTCCCCCTTGTCCAGCTGTGAAATCCTTACCTTCCCAGAGCCAAAAACTGCCTCCTGAGCATATTTAATTAGGCACTCCTTGCAGAACAAGTGACCATCTGCACACTGAGTCAACTCTTCGAAGGCAAACTCCCCGTAGCAGCAGCGGCACTCGATCATCTGCCCGTCCTGCAGCCACCAGAGGAATCAGCATCAAAACATCAACAGCTATAGCAACACACCCAACTGCAAGCCAGAAACAATCAATCCTGAAAAACAGCTAAACACCATTCCATTAGATATCCTATTTGGTGGTCCAAATTCCCTAAGTGCAACCAGAAATTCAGTTTTAAGTCATGTCAATATCTACATGTCCTTTTTGACAGGTTCCAAAAAGCTACAGAACATGCAATGATTGAGAATTCTCAGCTCACAGGCAGAGCAGCATCTCGGGTTTGGGAAGCTGCAGTCACAGGGAAGCAGCTTGAGCGTACACACCACTCTCATGGGGAAACCAAGGCTCAGATCTGTTACCCTCTAAAGGAACATTTACCATCTGCCTGGGCAGACCCTGGCCTGGCCTCTTCACTGTGGGGGTGGAGAAGTTTGCCCCTGGTAAAAAGTAAGTTTAGCCCACTTCTCCAGAGTTTGAAGAGGAAATGAGCACTGAGACCAAAATGCAATGCACAGCTGCTGAACTGTTCTCTACGTCCTCTGAAGAGGAAGAGCTGATTTTCAGGTTTTTAAAGAATTCTTTCTGCAAACAAGGAAGGCCTTCCCACTGGCCAAGCTCCAACAACTGTGGATCTGTTTTAAACAGCCATAATGGCAGGAATGAGAGCAAGCCTGCTGCTATTCTGTTGCAGTGTTTGTTCTGAGCAGCGAAGATACAAGCTGAATTACTAGAGATCATTACACGCATCAATACTGTCTTGCTGGCCTCAGCTCTCGTTTACCTTTCCTCAAAGCCAGCCAACACACATTACACAGGTTCTGCCAGCTCAGCAAAAGCAGCACAGTGAAAGGCAGCTTCAGAAAAGCTCCACTCCAGAGCTGAGAGAATCTGTGAAGCAGGAAGTGCAAAACAGTGTCTGTGCATAAGCTGGACTCAAAACGTTATAGACACTGACCTTCTGATATTGCTCCTCATTCATCTGCAGGGCCAGGAGGAAGTCTGCGTGCTGCAAGAGAGACATGGGCATCTGTATTTACAGACTCGATAAAGCAATTTTCCCAACTCTCCGCTCATTTGCATTATCTCAGGACTCACAAACCACCATAAAAGGCTCGCTGTCTGCTTGTAACATCACTCAGCCCACCCCTCCAATCCATTAGGCTATTTATGATTCAGCTAAAACAGATGGGAGAAGCAAAGGCAGCAAGAACAAAGAACCGAATTCTGCATTATGGAGGGCTGCTGGTTCAGGTTTCCATGGGCAGAGATGATCTCACCCAACGGGCCTCTCCAGAGAACACGAGCTTTGTGTTTCAGAGGAGACATTCTCCATCTGCCTAGGAGACAAGGACCTTTAAGGAGCTGCTTCAGAAAGGACTGGGGGTGCAGAGCTGTGAGTTCAGTGTTTCCTCAGCCTACGAGGGGAAGACAACACAGCAGTGGGTGTTGCAGGTTCTGCTTCAAAACACCCAGTTCTCAGCACAGGACAAACCTTCTGGAGCCACAGGACTGCCAGAGTGAGTGGACACGCTGCCTTGGGCCTGGCCATTACTCACCACCAACTGAGCTGCAATTACAAGCCCTAAAGCAGCAGAGAAGCCTGCTAACAATTAGAGGAAAGAGTTAATTAATAGAGTTTCCACCACTTCATAGCAAAAAAAAAAACCCCTCCAGAATGGTGTTTGCACAAGCAGCAGCTGAAGATTTAAGTAAATATGAAATTCTGTGCTTGGCTTCTTTCCTTTGAGTTACTTGGGAAGAGGCATATGTGTTAACAGGTAGGGAAGGGGAAAACATAGTTATCCAATATTTGCTTCAGCATCTGAATTTCTGTAAGAGACAGATTCTTCATGTTCAGGGCCAAATCCCTGACAGTTGTTGGAGATTTGCACAAGATGAAGCCGCTCCCATCACTCACCTCTGCCATCTCTTTCACTTTCTGCTCATAGAATTCCTGCTCCAGTAGCACTGGTGGGAGAAGGGAGAGCTTGTCGTAGGACCTCCAGTGCCGTCTCTTGTTCTCCAGGAAGAACATGCGCTTCTCAATTCTCACATCCCCTGAAGCAGAGGCAAAGGCTCAATAAAAAGGGATGGAGCAGCCAGAACAAAGCTCAAATCCTTCTTCCTCCACACACAACACCAGCTGCAGAGTTTCAGCAGCTCACACAGCACTCCAGCAAGCAGAGGCACTAATGAAGAGCA
Source organism: Pomatostomus ruficeps (assembly GCA_013400735.1). Lineage (NCBI taxonomy): Eukaryota > Metazoa > Chordata > Aves > Passeriformes > Timaliidae > Pomatostomus > Pomatostomus ruficeps. The sequence goes on from VYZT01040338.1 coordinate 127,038, forward strand.
TCTCCAAAACAGAGACCAGTGACAGAAACTCAGCTTTTTTGGGACCACATCCCTTTTAAGAGGAGTTGCTTTCTGCTGCAAGCCAGTTCTGCTCACGATAACGATGCAGAGAGCACAATTCACAAAGTTTGGCATTTACCTTGCTCAAATTTGAAGTCTATATAGGAATATTGATTCATTTCTTTCCTCCTTTTTCGTTTCCCGCTTGTTTCGGGAGACAGCTCCTGCCACTTTTTGATAGCATCTGAAAAGGCCTAGAAAACAACACACAGCCTTAAATCCTGTGCCTGGAGGAAAGCAGGAGCACTTAATTCAAGCTGAAGCACAGTACAAACATGGGCATAGGACTGATCCAAAACTAGAAAGCCGAACACTCCAAACAGAGGCAAATATGTCTCATTCCTTTGCTCACCTTGTTGCTTTATGTACTCTAAGTAATTACTCCATAAAAACAAAGTAGGTGAAAGATACTTCATACCAGCTCAGCTGTTAATATCAAAGTGGGCACCAGCTGTATTAAACAGAGCTGGTTTGGCTTCTTTTTTCGTCGCTGGGTTTGGCTTTTTGTTTAAAAAAGTGAGGTTCAAATACTCAGTGCTCGATCAATCAAGTGAAGAGACAAGAAGTTTTGTTTTAGTTCAGTCCTGGAATAGTAGAGAAAGAAGCTCAAGCAAAGGCCTATCAGAGGAGCAGATCTAAGCCAAAAACCTGAAGCCACACTGACATTCAGTTTGCTGATATTTCAAACAAGTGTCTTTGCATCTCTGACAATAAAACTCTTTTATAAGGAATACAGGACCCAAGCCATAATAAGAAACAGGACAGTGGCACTCAGGCTGCTTTTCAATTCCATGCAGTCAGTTAAGCAGCAGCAGCAGCTAAATGTTTTAAGATTTAGCTAAATGCCTAGGTTTTATTGGCAATTATACTGCACTTCAGTGGAGATGTACAGGAACACTTCCCACTTTAATGCATCAGCCAGCTCGTGTTTCCCCAGCTCTCCTATTAGGGAAAGTAAAAACTTCCTGCAGCATTCTGTCTGGCCAATAAATACTGAAAATCTCTACTAAATGGATTAAAACTTCTTAAAAGGAAAGGAAGATTATTATAAAACCCATAACCACCCGGCAGCAGATGGTACAGTAAGGGCAAAGCCATGGCTGTGCTCTCTGCAGACACGGGAGATAAGCCCAGGAAAGAAACCAGACTTGAACTGGAGCACCTTTCGTGTGATTGCATAGTGTCCCTTGAGCTCGTGCAGTGCCCACTTGATGTCCTGGCTGCTCAGCATCTTGAAGTCTGCCATGAGGAGATCAGCTGCCTGGATAAAGCACCGCTGGTCAAGGGGGGCAAGTTTGGAGAAGTCAAAGTAGTCCACTTTAGGCACCTAAGGAGAAAATGGAAAAGATTAAAAGGCTGCTATAGATACACACAGGAACACCACAAATCGCTCTCTCAGCGATCAGGACATTCTGCAAGACCACCCAAAATTCAGGTTACGTGGCACCTTTGTAACCATCAGCTTAGAACACAGTAGGGATGCAAAAGCTACTGGCCCAGGCACCTGCACATGGTGAAATGTAGTTTAAACCCATTGTGTGTGGCTGCCTGAGACAGCAACGAGAGGAAATATTTAGGTTACCATCAAGAGTGAACAACTTTATTAGCTTGAGGTAGAGAGATCCTTCCAAAAGTACAAATAGGTATTCAACATCCCTCTCAGGCCACAAAGAGCTATTTCAAGATCCTCAAAGCAGCTCAGAGAGAATTTTTTGTAAAATGGGTGTTTTAAAACACGAATAAAATCAAGCAGCTGTAGGGAGATCTGCAGTTAGGAGGCTGCAAGGCAATGCCTAAAGGCCTCACAAGAGAGACCCGAGGGCCAAGGCTGCCTCATGTGACAGAATGATTGTGGAATTCTTGTCCTAGTTATCAAAATGAACACTTGAGATGGGGCAGTGACAGGCAGGCAGGGCAGGGGGCTCGCTGCAGGCAAAGGAGCAGACGCTGTGCAGCTCTGGCACAGCCAAACAGGAAAGGCTTGGAAGTCATCTTGCAAGCAACTAATTATTGCTATTTAACGCTGCCTTACACATACCCAGAGGCCTCCTGTGAAAGCAAGGCTCAGTCAAGCACTCTGCAAACACACACTAATCAAAGCAGACATCCCAAGGTCCACTCAGGCTGAACACACTGCCCAGAGGCGGCAGGAGATGAGGACACTCTCACTTGCCTTTGTCTCATCTTGGCTGGCAAGCAGGCTGCTGCTGGGGTTTAAAACCATTCTGCCTTCCTTCTTTGGGTAATCTGGATTTTCCAGAAGAAAGTTACAAAGTCTGAAAAGATAAATATAGTTATTTCAGGGTTGGGGGGAGCTCAGGTTCATTTCTTATTTGTCCAGTTTTTAGAATCCTATAATTATGAGGTCATGGTCAAAGCCTGCCCTGTAAGGACCAAGGGTGGTCCTGGACTAGCGCAAATTGCAAGTAAATGACTGAGAATTAAGTAAAAATTAATCAGCTGTGTGGCTGCAGAAGGAAAAGCAAATGGGTTTGTCTTTCAACAATTAAATTTACATACATGAAAAGCTGGTATGGATGAGCTACTAACCATATATGGAAAAAACAGCATAAAAATCCCTACAAAACCCAGGGAAGGGTGATGCCTTCCTCAGTAAATTATTACAGATTCAAATTTGAATCAAAGCCTCCATTCTCAGTCTACCTTCACATTAAGGCAGCCAGAACAACCTGGTCTAGTGGAAGATGTCCCTGACCGTAGCAGAGGGGCTGGAATTAGGTGACCTTTAAGAGCAGAGAAAAAAGCACGTTTAAGCTGTGTGTGACATCGAATACAAACTCTGAATACAGGTTTCGTAGTAACAAAGCTCGTAATCACACCAGCATTACCCAAATTCCACTAGAAACTGGTCTGGCGAGAACAGCACTTAGAAAATAATCACTAAAATTGCTGGAAAAATTGCCTAATAGCCTGTAAATGCAGCGTACCTGAGGTCCTACTGCAAACTGTCATAACTGTCAGGTAAGTGTGGTTTAACTGAGTATTTCAGCTTAGAAAAGACTCAGCAAGTGGTTTGCAAATGCCCCGTTGTTGGAGAGCCACAAACACGCCAGAAACCCTCCTGAAAGGACAGCCTGAATCAGGCTCCCACAGCTTTTCTCAGCCCTCACCAGGCAGCTGTGCTGGCTGGGGCGAGTAACACGAGCTGAGCTGTTCCTCAGTTTCCCCAGCTGCAGCATAAGATCCTTCTGAAAGGAGCCAGGACAAGCAATTAACATTTGTAAAACTATTGGAATGAGAAGGTGCTAGGCTGCAGCAAAGACATAATTGCAGCTAATTTACATTCCTGATGTCAGAAATCAGTCCCTAATTAAGAAATCTGAACTGGCTTGGAGCATTAACCCACTATCAAGGCGCGATTACTTTAGCCCTGCTTTCACATTCAAAGCAGGGGCATTTCTTTTTGTTTAATCAGGTATTGACATATTGAGCCAGAAGCTTTTGACTGAGTGTGAATGCTCCTGCACACAAAAGCTGAATAGATGATACCCTGCTAAGAGGGGCTCCCACATCTTATCCTTCACATCAGTTCAAAGTTTTAAGAAGATCATTTTCGGGGGGGGGTGGCGGGGAGGAAACAACAAAATATCTTGGCATTTAATAGCTTCCATCTCCTACCTCCCGCCATCCCTCTGGTAAAAGATAACTGTTTAAATCCAACAAAACAGAGACTTCAAGGAGCTCAGATGTGGCTCTAACGAAAGGGTTGCAGCTGGGGCACGGCCAGGGGACATTTGAACTATCCTGCGTGTTGCCATTTCGGCGCTGAGGATTTCGGGGGATGTTGACCTTCCGCGTGTGACAATTAGTTAAGTGGGTCCCGGCGCACAGCACACCCACACTCACGGCGCTGTTCATTAATATCTGCACCACGGGACACAGAGCTGGTTAAAAGCCTCATCCCTGCCCAAAACCAGCCACCCTTATTTATTATATTTCAAGCCTGATTCAGCTTGACACACCATGGAGATCAAAGAGACCCTGCCAGCGAGGCTGACCAGTGCTTTGACCCATTTGTTCTCGCACAAAAGCCGCAGTGACAACTCAAAAGATAGTTTGGTTAAAGGAAGAAAAATATGGAGAAGAAATCTTTATCATCCAGTAAGTGGGTAACGCACCGCTGAGCAGACACTGTAGCTGGCCTACAGGGAAGCCTGGAAGCACCTTTTCATCTCACTGGGTCTGTGGCACACAATGGGAGAGAAGAGATTTCGGCAGCAAAAAGGGAAGGAACACATTAAGACCGACAGAAACCAATAGTGGGATTTAATTCCATCAGGCTTTGGGAAACCCCCGCAGGACACAAACCCGGGTTGTTTCACACAGTCTGGGAGGGTCCTGCAGCACAAGTGCCCCAAGGAATGGGCTCTGGTGGTCTTCTGCATCCCCACCACAACCACACATCCTGAGGTGCACCCAGGCCGCGGTGTGGGCACCCCAAAGATGCTCCACCACTGCAGGGAAAGAAATTTTGAAAGTCCAGAGAGAAATTAGAGTCTGCTGACTTTCCAACCAAGAAGCCCTGCTTTGGAGACCCGATTTCACAGCACAGGCAAAGCAGCAGAATAGGAAATCTGTGCCCAGTGGATGGGATCATCCTTGTTCCTCACCAGTTAACTTGTTTATGGCCCAATGACTAATTCTAAGCCTCACGCACTTAAACGCTGCTTAATTAGTGCCCCAGTTAGCTGCAAAGGGCGCTGCATTTACACAAGTGAATACTCTGGCAACCAACACCTATTCCTCATTCTTGTATCACACAGTGCCCAGTTTGGACACGCTGGAGATCACAGTGACAGTTGCAGAGAGAGAAAGAGAGGCCACCAAGGATCAGACACCAGTCACAAGTGATTTACTTCAAACCATCTCCCCTCGGTGCTGCCGGTGCCAGCACACGCAATCCTTCGCTCCCCAGCTCTGCCCAGAAGGGCAGGGAGATGATGCAACTCAGCAAGAAGGTTAATCACCTTTTTTTTAAACTTTTGACTCTAACACGACCCCCAGAAATCTCCAGCATGATGAACATTAACGTATTCATGAGCTGTTAATGCAGTTTGTAAAGCAAGTCCTCACATCGATTTTCCACTCCTTTTATTTCATTTTCTTGCTCATGTTTCTGCTCAGTTTGACCAAAATCAGTCCTTTAACAGATGTCTAGAACCAATCCTACCAGCCCTTGAATGTATTTGTTCTATTCTGTCCCCAAAAAGTGATGTGAGAATTCAAACAGCACCACTCCTACTCGAGCAAGTAAAGGGGATAAAAGCCAACATCATGACATTAAATAATGGAGTCCAAGCCAGTGTTGGCTTTACCTGGAAAAATCCAAAAACCAGTGAGATGAAGGAAGTAAAGATCTTCTCCAACAAAGAACTCACCAACCCACCTCCATACTATGTTTCATAGCAGTAATTTTAACATCTTAATCCTGACACTCACTCTTTTTAAGAACCCTAGTAATAGGTAAGACAAAATTATATGTAATAGCTTTAAATAAGCAAATTATCTTAAAAGCAGAGAAGGTACAGCGTAACAGAATTAGAAAGAGCTTGAGAACAGCTCTATTAGAAGTACCAAAAAAAAAAAAAAAAAATAAAACCTGTGCTCTTTGGCACTATCCAGGCAGTGCTGAGTCCCAGCCTGGACAAAGCATCCCCGGCAGGTGGGGACATGGGGAAGTGCTGCAGTTTTATGACACACTGTGGCTCTTCGCTCTGTACTTACACATTTAAGTCATAGCAGTTCTTGATGATGATTAATTCTTCAATATATTCCTTTTTCACATCTGGAAATCTTGCTTCCTGCAGGGGAAAAGCTGAAGGTTACGTGGGTATTAGGGGAGCTGTGTAACAGACAGAGCACCCCGGACAGGGATTTGTAGTTAATTAACCAGCACAATCCTGCGATTGGGGACAAAATGGTCAAGAGATCATTTACAGCCCTCTAGCCTGGCTACTACAACCCTTCCTCTGCTCCACAGCAGGATTGCTGACAGCTCTTCCTCAAAGGAACATGAGGGTAGTGATGTGAAAAGCCAAGAGCAGGTGGCCTAAGGAGAGATTCAGGCTCCGTAGGAATGATCTCCAACACAAGCAAAGCCAATATTTACCTACAGCACGACCATCAAGGAGCTCCAGTTACGTGCTGAAATACAACATTCCAAAGCAAAAGGAAAAAAACCAACAACACGTACACCTACCCCAATGAACCCAGACACAGCAGCAGTGAGACCAGAACAGACAACAAACCTTGACTGGCATTTCTGTGAGGGCTCTCCTAGTGTTTGCTGCTCTCTCTGGGGTTTCTGTACAGGCACAGCAACAATTGTGGTGTTTTGCTTTGCAAGACTGGACCGGTCAGGGTTGTCAAGCAACCCTGACAATGCAATATCAGCCTCTTGCCCACCTCAAAGGCACCGATCAACGAGGTCTTACTTGGAAAGAACTGAGTTTTGTTGGACTGCTACTTAAATATTTTCTTCAACCCCAGTTTTTCCAAGCAGAATTAGATCTGTGATGTGGAGGGAAGACTTGGAGGGGATGGGGTGGTGGGGGAAGATACAGACACGTAAGAATATGCCTGTTTGCAAGAAAAAATATTCAATAAGACATCAAGAGAGAGCCTTCCTCCCTAGCAACCAAGGGGAAGAAGTAAATGTCTCAGGTTTGCTCATTTAGCTTCATATCCAATCCTACACCAGCTCGACAGAGTTGGGTTAGGAACCAACCAGACAAAACCAGACTAGCAGATCCAAGAGGGCCTTTCAGGGAACAGACCCAGATTATTTCACCTCCAACCAAAGTTCTCCTAGACAGTTCATCACATGCTCCTCACCTGGTGCAAGGCTGAACCTCAGCCAAACAAAGAGGATTTGCAGCTGTGTGTTCTGAGCATGTGAGACTCTGCACACCTCGAAAAACCTGTCTGAGAGCATCACGCACGCAGGAGGCAGAGGAGCCCTGGGAATACTTACTGTCTCTCTGATGAGCAGCGCAGTGAGGTCCTGCTCCTGCCCAGCAGCTCCTTGTTCTGGCACGTCACCCGAGCCCAGTTCGTGCGAGCCCCGTGCGGGGAAGGCGGGCCCCGGCTGCTCGTTGTCTCCCCGTGCCTGCTGACCCGGTTCCTCGGGGGGATGCGCCGGCTGCGGGGAAGCAGGGCCTGGAATCCCGTCCTGCTGCGGCTCCGGCCGGGGGAAGGCTGGCCCAGGAGCCTTCTCTCCGTACGCCCTCAGAGACCCCGGGTCTGCCTCTGGCTGCCCTTGCTGAGGAGCACAACCATTTGCTACAGCCCCGGGCTCATCTTCCAGCGGTGGGAAGGGCCGGGGTTCCAGCTGGCTGTTCTCCTGGATCTCCTCCTGCTCCACGGTAGTTTTAGCAGCTTTTTCTTCAAGTTTCTGCTCCGGCTCCAAATGCTCTCCTTGCCACTCCCGAGCTTCCATCTTTTCCTCCTGTTGAGGTGGAAGGTCTGCATTCTCCAGACTAATGGTTCCTGATTTATCAGCAGGCTGTGGACTCCTCTTTAGCGGTGGCAGCAAACTTGGGCCAGGCTCCTGGTTACTTGTGAGTTCAGAGCTGGAGCCATTCAGTTCAGATGGTCCAGGCTGCTGCAGGGCAACGTCCACACTCTCATCACTGCTTGGTCCAGCATTGCTCTCCACCATGAGATTATTCCCATCTCCCCCGCAGGGCAGAGCTGAACCCTGCTCACCCTGCACATCTGTGCTCATCAAAGGCTCCACAGCACTTTTAGATCCTCCTTCTCCCAGAGTGTTTGCACCCTGCCATGGGGCAGCAGGTCTGATGACATTGGGACGCAGGGGCTGCTGCTGCTTTGGGGTCTGAAAAGGACACAGACAAGAGAAAGTAGGAATTCTTGTCTGCGTGTCAGAATCCTTGCTCCAGATACTTCTGCATCGAAGAAAACTTCTGATGGGAAGCTGATAAAAAGTCTGTTTAGCGAGATGCTTAATAAAGCACAGAACTGCAACCTACATATCCTTGTTTCATCAGCCTGTCCCCAGGTGCTACCAGAACCTTTGGCAGAACTGGGGATGCACAGGACTTCCAGAATGGAACAATTTCCTAAGCTCACCTCAGTACCCACTTCCCCTTCCAGTAAAACAGTCTGGGAAGGAAGAACTAACTGATGACATATTTGTGTTCTCACCAATTTATTTAAACAGGCAGGAGCTGAAGCTCAAAACATTAATCTCTGGCCTTGTTCTTGCCTCTGGCAGACAGATTGCTGGATGCCAAAGGAGCCTGAGCGTTCTCTGCTGCTGTTTTCAACTAAGAAGCAGAAAGGTCAGCTTTGCAACCCATTTTCTCAGTGCTTCTGGTTAATTTAACAGAAAAGCGGAATATATTCTTAATGTAAGATAGATGTGAAATGTTGCAAAAACATAAGTGCCTGCTACAGACCAACATGAATTCAAATAACAGAGGAATATAAAGCATACAAAGTGTGTACAGAAATCAAACAGGGCACGGTTTGAAAACACCTTCTATGGAAGATCAAGTCCTCCTGCAAAGCATTCCACCCATCTGGGTTCAGACAGACAACTTTATGGGAGCCACAACCTTTGTCAAGTAGGACTTTAACTACGCAATGCAGTTTAACTGTCTGTGCCCAAAATATGTCTAAATTAAACCAGCAAAATGCCATCATTTCACCATTATTTCAGACATCCTGAGTGCTGTAACCAGGCAGCACTCAGAGGAATGCATCAGGTATTTGCACAAGACTTGGCTATACAGGCCACGAATAAAGCACAGCAGCTACAAGAATGAAAAATTACCTCTGCTAAAATGACTACATCATCATCATCATCTTCCTCAGTCTGCTGCTTTTCTGGCATTTCCAGCAACAAAGGCAACTCTTCATCTGAGGAATCCGATATCGTGATAAGACTTTCATCCCTGTGGTTTATCCAGTCTGCAGAACAGTCAGTAAAGTTAAAGTTAGCTGTTGGCTCAAGGTAAATAGCTGGAATTACAGGGCACACGTAGCACTGAAACACCTGAGAAAGCAATTTTCCCATTTGCGCAGCAGGAAGAAGCATTCAGAGGTCACCAGTTCCTCTGCAAGGCATTGTTACAGCCGCTCCTGCCTCCCTCAGCCTCCAGCAAAACACCTGCACAGCTCCAGCTCATCACAGCAGCACTGCGGGGACAGCCACTGACACTCACACAGAGTCTCCTACCCCAGACTCCAGCACAGCCAAGCTGCTGCAGAAGTTATTACAAACAAGGCATGTAGGGAATACTTTTGCAGAGAAACCCTGAACGTTCAGTATCTCAGGGACATTACATTTCCTCTGTTAATGTGCAGTGCATTCTAGCAGAGAGATAAGGGTCTCTGTGCAATTCAGCCTCTCCTGAAAGAGTGGGACTTTGCAGGAGTACCTTATGCAGGGCCGAGATAAGGCCTGTGGCTGTGGGTGCAGAAGATATCCTGCTCTTAGATGACAACTTTGTGCCTCAAGGTTTGTCAAGAATGGAATACAGATGCTACTCAGCACAGGAGAGATATTCAATGCAGAAGCAGAATGTTTCTCTACTGCACAGAGAACTTACAGCTATGCTTTCCCTAAAATTCAACATTTTTTGGTTTATTTTTTAGCTTTAGCATTCATTTATCACCTTTCAGGCATACAGAGAAAGCATCATTTTGAATTCCACTCTTGAGGGAATGGGTGCCAATGCACGCAGCTCTATGAGGGCATGAATGCAAGGCCAGTCTCTCTCCTAGGGGGTCCTCCGAAGGATGGATCCTCCCTGGATCTGCTGAAACACCTCTCCAGCGTTCCCAAGCAGTCAGCAATCTCCCTCCAGGCAGTACAGCGTGAGAAAGACAGGAGCCAAATATTTTGCATGCCTGCATAACATGAAAGAGTTTCTGTAGGTGGCTAAGTCAGTGTAGCAGAGCAGTGTGTGACATGACAGAACAGACCTCCAGCAGTTCCCTGGAAGTTCAGAGTCTGTGAATCCTGCTGCTCAGGAGGAGTTTTACGAGAGTGTTTTGGAAACAGGCACAAATCAGTACTCACCTTTCCCTCTGTGATTGCTGAAGCTGTTCAAGTTAATCACTTCTTCATTCCCACCTCTCTCTGCCATTTTAAACAGCTGCACCCCAGAGTGTCAATGCCCCAGCATGGCAGTCAGGCTCACATGAGGAACTGGAAGATAAAATAAAACCAGGAGGGAGTCAGGCAAACTCAGATGCACCCTAAGGGGTTTTTTCCAAGACTCAGCTTCTAGGGGTTCTCCTGGCTCTCCCAGCAGTCTCTCCACATGAGGATTCCTCTGCACCCCCTTCTCGGTACCTAGAGGGAGATATGTTTGTTATCTTGTGTTGACTGAAGAGTGCAATCAGGCCTGAGAACACTCTGGAGGAGACGGGAGGATTCTCACAGCTCTGCAATCACAGAAAAGGAGCAGAGATGCAATTCTATCCAAGCAGGACTCAAACCCTCCCAAAATGTGGATCTTCTCTTGTTTCAAACCACAATCCAACGCACCAGCCCACAGAGTGGTGTTTCTGCCACCATCAGCTGGTGAGAGGGGCAAAATTCCCTTGCCTGAGCTGTCCCAGGACATTCCCAGATCAACCTGCCCCTCACACACCCCAGATGATGTCACTACAACCACCCCGTCACACTGAATGCCAGGGAAGTCACGCACAGCCCGGAGGGGAACAGCCAATGGAGACACCACCATCCCAGCCTGAATTCCCTGAGCGCTGCCAAGCTGAGACACAACTTCAGAGGCACCAGAGATGCTCCAGGCTCACTTCCACAACCCCCATGTTGCTGGAGTGTCAGAAGGAAGCTGCACCCCGTCAGGGCAGTGTCAGAGTGTGGTTTGTGCCTGTGCTGTAATCAGCCCAGGAACGAGCCACATTCCAGAGAACACTTTCCTACCACCATCTGCTGCTTTAAAGAAGAGATTTCCCTGATTTACAGTGAGGGTTTGGTACAAATTCCAGGAAACACCATCTGCTCTCACACCACAAGGAGAGCATGACAGGAATCAGGTTCCTTCACAGGACTGGGCTTTTTGGAACTAAACTTTGCTACCCCCACCTGTTCTCAGAGAGGCACAATGAATCGGCCAGAGGCTCCCAAACAGGATTAGGGGGCCAGAGGAAGCGCTGCAAACTAAACAGGAGGTTTCCATTTTATGCTCTGTCAGCTGACAGCTCTCAATTCCCACTGTCACACAGAGGCTGAACACATAAAGGAACTCCAAGCACAATTTGATCATTGAAAGGAGGTTTTTTTTAATTGGAAAGTATTCATCTCCTTATTGCAGCACAGAGGAATCTGTAGCATTAAATATTTACTGATGCATAAGTTGGAAGAAAATGGTGGCTCTGCTATAAAATCCTATTTGCTAGTACACAAGAGCAGTATAAATTCCCCCTCAGTAATTCTACTTAACTTCCTCTGCAGGGAACAGAATTTGCAGCTAGGAAAATAAAATGAAGAAATCTGTTCAGATGCACAAGATACAACAATAAAAATTAAAATGTTTAATTTAGCACTTAAAAAAAGCCCAGCAGCATGGGCTCGGTGCCTGAAGGAACCTTCTCCAGAGGGAATCTGCAGCACAAAAGTTTGGCTACAAACAGCCACACTCACCCGGTGCCTGCACTGAGGATGGTCCAAATTTGAGTGGGAAATTGGGTGAGGGAATGGCAAGAGGCCTCTTTTAAGCAGCATTACCACAGATATACAACTACCCCTGTATTTGAGCCCTGATACCTCAACAGCACATCCCATTTCCAGTAAGCAGCTCCGAGATTATCACAGGCATATTGGTGCTTTGAAAATGCCTGAAAAACAAGATTTTGGGGGTGTTTCCATTATGTTCTTCATCTTCTGCCTTATAAGGAGAAATAAATCTTTGTTTGCCAGAAAGGCACAAAAGAGCTGTTCCACCACTGCAGGCAGGTGCTGGAGCTGCAGCTCAGGGGTTGGGTCACCGTAAGTGCACTTGGTGCAAACCCCGGCCTTTCTGAAAGGTCACATCCACATTATTACAGTTGTATTTTCCCTGGTACTCGTGAACAGCAATCACCTAGTGCTGCACAGCGCTTTTCCATCCTTAGCTGTCTGACTCCTTTAGCAAACAAAATCAATTCACTTCTTGCCATTTAGAAGGTGGAGAAACAGAAGCAGGGGTAGGCCCAGGGTGGCCAAGGTCACCAAGCAAACACAGCAAAGGATCCCTCTGAGACTGGCTGGGGAGGAACAAGGACGTTTGTGAAAGCCACAAATCAGCCCTTGCAGCACCGAGTGGTGCAGACAGGGGCTGGACAGGTGTCTGCTCAGATCTGCTCCAAGCAGAGCTGAGTGGTTGGGTATTTCTCCCCTCCAGGGACTCGTGGTGCATTAGCAGGGCTGGGTACGTGAGGGTGGGGTGACAATGCAAATGCTCAGCACAGCCACCAGAAAAAAAATAAAAAAATCTTCTCCCAAATAGCTCAAATGGTGCTTTGTCCAATGCTGGCTAAACCCCAGCTGTTCACATCCAAGAATGATGGATAAGCCACAAGACTGACACTGAGGTCGTATTTTCTGCAGGCCTCTCTGGTTCCTGTAGAGAGGAACTTGCACACTTCAACCTTCAGCAGCGAGCAAGAGGTACAGGGAATAATCTGAAATTAAATTTGGGATAAAAAAACTGCCTGCACCTCCGTACAAGAAAGTGTGCACACATCACCAAAAGACTTGGTGGTTTAAAAGCAGGAATATAATAAATAGCATTAACTGTAATACACAGTCAAGGCAACAACAAAAAGCCAAGCCTGGAAAGAACTGGCAATTCTTCCTACTTCAAAACAGACTGAATAAAAACCTCAAGCAGCTTAATAAAACCCTGCTTTGAGGGTAAAAGCCAAGCTTCCACCAAGAGCTAGCAATTCATTTTGTCAATACTCAATACAGAGCTGAAGTTTAAACAAATATCCATAAGCATGGGCCAGTTCCATCTAGTGGCATGAATAAGAAGTTTATTCATGTTTATAGCACCAGGCCGCCAAGAATGTGAAGTAACAAGATCAAAGCCACCCTGGGGTCTTGCCCTACATAAACAACAATAAAAAAGCAGGGAAGACAGATGGAAAGAAATTATTCCACACTACCTCAGTGATTTCAGAGCCTATTTATAGGCAAAGAATAAGGCTACCTACAAGCAAGCTCTAACATGCCCATCAGCTTTTCTGCAGTACAGTCAAGGACAGGAAACTAGAGCTGTTTGAATAGCAAAGCAGCCAGGGAAACACTTCACAAGCTTTTTAGTTTTAATTCTTTTTTTTAAAAGGCTCTCACCTGCACTGCAGCACATCAAGCTGGATTTGGAACTTGAATCTCTATACCAGTGTCCACGTGGCACAAAATTCTCATCATGACTTCTAAGACACCCACTGGCTGTGCAGTGTGACACACTGAAGACGTGGTCCCACCCATTTTCACCTCTATTTTACTCCATGTCCTCATAACTCAGTCACAGAATACACCGAGTTGGAAGGGACCCACAAGGATCGGTGTCCAACTCCTGGCCCTGCACAGGACTCCCCAGCAATCCCATCCTGTCCCTGAGAGCGTTGTCCAAATGCTCCTGGAGCTCTGGCAGCCTTGGGGTTGTGACCATTCCCAGGGGGGCCTGTTCAGAGCCCAGCACCCTCTGACACTGCACACCCAAGCTGTTCCACTGTGCAGACAATAAAAACCCTCCCCATGATGGTTTTTCCTACAGTAAATCGAGAGGAGAAGAACCCATTAAGAGAACAGCTACTGGGAAAACCAGAGCCCAGCAGGGAGTTGGGTTTAAGAGTTCTCTGAACTGACAGGAGCTCAGACTGACAGCTGAGGTCGTGGGGACTTCCCGGACGAGCTCCTCAAACATGCAAAAATATCATCCACAAAACCACTGCTTCCAACCACTACCGTGAGGTAAGGCATCAGCTGCTAGGAGGTGAAGCAGGTCTCAGGGGCACACAGAATGCTTACACAAGGATTTCCAAAACCCATTCAAAATCCTTTCAAACGCCACATGACATATTTTTAGCCTAACCTAAAAATAGCCACCATCGGTGCTGTGCATATATTTAATCTGCTGATATATGAGGGCGTTTCTGGACCGCAGTAACTGGAGCAGAACTCAAATCTGCTCCCTCCACCCCACATTTGCGCTGTGATGAGCATCTTCAGATGGTGCTGGAATTTAAACTGACAGTCAAGGGGAGACCCCCCCTTCTCAACACAGTGTAATGTATTTTTTCCCCCCCCACTTACAGCATTTTAAATCTTGAACTCCCACGTACCCAAGATGGGACCAGACTCCAAGTGCTCTTGTCTGGCTCCAGCTCAAGGCAACAGGACCAGACAGAAATCAGGGGAGGTAGGAACTGAGATCCCAAATGAATGGGGGGGAAAAAAAAAAAGAGCAACTTGAAAGAGATGTCAGCAGCATCAAATCACTGTGTTTTAGCCTCTCCCCCACACAGAACACCACTGTTGCTCACCTACATTGACAGAAGAGCATCAACTCCTACTTTGTGCCTGCGGGCACCGAACGTGTCTGCTGGTAGCCTGCGAGCAAGGTGAATTTCTGGCTCATTTCAAGCTGCTAAAACAAGCTACTTAAATAATGCAGGGCTTGTGACAACCAGCAAAATGAAAAGCTAAAAATTCAGTCCTTAAAAAGGAAAAAAAAAAAAATAAAAAAAGCACAACAGAAGGGAAATAAACCAGCCTGACTTACTGTCAAGCATTTCACTGAAACATTTCAAAGGGTTCACGATTTGCTGGGGGCTGCTCCTTGTAACAAGCACTGAGCAAAAGCAGGGAGAGTTTAACAGCGGTTGATCGTGTTAAGCAGCATCATCCCAACTGAAAATTAGAAATCCCCTGGTCGTAAGCCCAACGAGAACTGCTGGGCACAAACAAATCCTATTTGCTATGCACCAGGCAGCTGCTGCCACTGCCTCACACCCTGCAAAGGGACAGAGCCAGAGGCCAGCACGTGGGGCTGCAGCAGGGCTCCAGCCAGTAGGTTTGCTCAGTTCTGAGCCTGGGAAAAGTGGAAAAAGCATTGATCCCAGCCCAAAAGCCTTACCCTGGCCTCTGAAAGCAGGAGTGTGTGGGCAGTGGCTCGCAGGAAAGACCACCTGGTTTCCAGCAGCACAACCTGCCACAGGTATTGGCCAAAGCTCCTCTCAGGAGCACAGACCAGGGGCAGACTTATGCCAAGAGCACCCACACAGCTCTGCCACCGATTTTTGGACATGCAGCATGAGCTGAAGAGAAACAACAAACCAGAAGATCATTTAATAACAGAACTGGCTGGTGAGTTATAAAGTATTCCCAAAGTGTTTCCCACATGAAGCAGCTGGCTTGCTTCACCAAATGATTTTAAACATGTACACGCTCTGAGAAGGGAAGGCAGGATTCCTGAGATCTGAGAAAAATCAAAGAACAGAAACTGAAGTGAACAATCAAAAGAGCCAGGTAACATTTCTAGGGTGGAAAGCCACAGAACTGGTTTCATCACACCAAAACCTAAGCCAATGTAATACGAGAAGTGTTTTGTGGCACGTAAATCCAACCTGAATGTTCACCTCCCCTGACAGACACTATGCCCAACACGCACAGTTCAGGAGGTGTCCCAGCAGAGCAGCCACTATTCCCAAAACCACACCAGCCTGCAACTGGCTCCAGCAGCTCTAGGGCAGGACATGAATGAAGATGGAAAAAAAGGAGTGAATCTGGCAGCAATCACAGCTTCCCAAAAGCTCCCTGTTCCTCACCCTCTCTTACCCAAGGAGAAAAGCTCTGAAGGGAGTGAGGCCCTTTCCTCCCAGGTTCACCACTGGTAACTGCAGAGTCAGAGTCACTGCTCCAGGCGAATGAAAGCTGCTTACTCAGGAGCAATCAAGAGAGCAGATATTTAAGGATCACTTGGCTTCAAATCCCCAACTAGATTTTCCCCCATTTTCCAAGTCCTCAGGACTTACAGGAAACATCTTGGCTGTCTGTACGTCACAAGGCTCCTCATCAACCTTATTTGCAGTTCATTACATCAAGGTCACAGTGTCATAATTATTAATCATAATTGTTTGAAGTACCCAATCACCGTTTTTATCTGAAACACAAAGTACAAGAGGAAAGAAATGTTCCCAGTTTTACCTAATTCACCTAACAGCTGGCCATATACACTGGCACCAGTTTTCCTTCCCAAACCCGTAGAATATTTGCATTTTCCTAGCAAAATATCTGCTCTGTGAGCTGCTCTCTAAAATGTATGACTGTTTTGGAACAGCTGCATTAATTTTCCAAAACTGGGCAACTCAAACAAAAGTTTCCCATCCATTTGAGCTATTCCCTGGTGATTGGCATCAAGGTCAACTGCTGGACACTTCAGTGCCTTCCCACGACCCTCATCAGTCCCTCTGCCAAATAACAGGGCTGCACATCATCGCATCTCCCTGCCCAGCACGAGACTCCTTGTTTTGGTGCATGAAAAAAACCACTCTCTGCAAAGAGGTGGAAAGCTTTGGATCTGTCATTTTCCCCCATCCAACTGAGTCCTGAAAAAAAAGTTAAATCTACAAAGTCTAGTTGGAAAGGAGAGTTAATGCCATTACTTTGAGCAGCTCATTTTAAGAGTGAAGTGAAAATTCAAGGTTTTGAGGGAGGAAGAGGCATCCCTGGAGTTAGTTCCTGTAAAGGGCAGTACTCTGCCTGCCTCAGACTTCTGGCATGTGCAAGATCATCCAGTGTAATCCCCTAAATCCAAAACCTCCCTCCCACATCACAAACACAGGTGCCAGCTTGGCATTTCATGTTCCAGCAACAATTCAGACACCAGCAGCTCAGCACTCACCCACAAACCCAGCCTTGCTGGGCTCACAGCCTCTCTCTCAAAACATCATTTTAAAGAACTGATTTGTTCTGATTCCGTGCTGTAAGGGTGGGGATGAATGGAAGAGAATGTGAAACCACATGACTGGCGGCTCTGTTGCTTCCAGAGCGAGTTTCACTTCCATTTTCCTTTCCCTGAACTCACGTGTCCTCTCCCTTTCCAGGAAAAGGCCAGGGGCTGCTTTGAACAGCACCGAGATTCAGACACCGGTGGGTTTAAAGAGCTGCACTCCACAAGCCCCAGGTGCTGCACACACCTGCCACAGCTCCTCGCAGCATTGACTGCAGCTGCCTTCTCTTCCCCATAGCAAAGAGCAGCAGAAATGCCCTGTGTGCCCCAGGATATATGGCAGAGCGCTCCTCTGTTACTCACTTCATAGATCCCTCCGGGAGAAAGGACAGAGCATTTCCTCTCCAAATCCTCAGTAGTTTTCCTACCTTTTTTCTCTTCCCTTTTAAGGGATCCTGAATGCCGCTTTAAAAGGCTTAACAGAACAAAGAAATCCAAGTGCAACCTTTTAAGTAGTTATTTAACAAGTTGGATGAACGTCTTCGGGAGCATTCAGGTTCCCCTCTTGGCACTGTTTTCACTGGAGAGGAAACAGAAATAAAGGATTTAAGGTTGCTGGGACAGGCTGTGGCACTGACATTCACACTGATGAGCAACCAGCAGCCTGCTCAGCTCACAGCCCTGTTTGCAGGGGCACTGAGAGCAGGGAGAACCAGGCTGCACACAACCAGCAAACTGCTGTGAAAAGCAGCAGTGAGGGATAATTAGAGCAAAACCAAGAGGGCTGGAAAGCACAGAGGCAGGTTGAGCTCCAGCAGCAGCCAGAGGACTTGAAAATCACAGGGAACTGATGGCATCCTGGATGTTGAGCAGCTGCCCATCAAACCAACTCTGGAAACCACCTAAGCTGCACTTGGGAAGTTGTGGTCCAGAAAAAAATAGAAGTATAGTGCACCACCAGGAAAAAAACGTGAAAGGAAAGGGGGTATTTTTGTATTTTATTTAAAATGTGACCTGAACCTATCACAAGAAACTTCACTTTCAAGCACACCTCACCTCGTTCACAAAGCTGCTGACAACACAAAAGCTGAGACTTGACCTTCAAGGGGTACACGAGGAAAAATCCTGACTTACTGCAGCAGCCCACCTTGGCAGAAAGGAGGTCTCTGTCAATCTGCACAGCACTTTCAGAACTATCGACTTAAAAGCCTGACACCAACTCTTCCAGGTGTCAAACACCCCGGAGTGAGGGACTTGCAGAAAGAATGAGTTCACAGGTCACATATTCTGGTTACAACAGCCATGCCCCTTTTCAGGGCCACATTAAGCACCTGCACTTGCCACAATTCCAAAGGTCAGTGGCCAGAAGCTGTGGCTTCATGCTCAGAAGGGTTTCACTGCAATACCTGTTAAGGATGGTCGTGCTCCCACACCACAGCTGGTTTCCTCCTCTCACACTGAGCTCCTCCAGCATCTCTTACAGCTTTGAAAAGAAATGCCCTGGAAAAGGTTTCTGTAGGATTCAGATCAGAAACCCTCCACAGTGGAATTGGGAGAAGAGAATTAAGGTGGCAAAATAAATGGCAAGAAAGGGGAAGATCTTAAGCTGACACCATGCAGTTAAAGCCGATCCCTAACTAATACCCAAAGTGCACGTGCTCCTAGTCCAAGGTCAGGCACTGCCTTTGAAAGATGCTTTTACACAATCAATTAAGGGTTTAAATATATACAAGAGCCAGTTTAGAGCCAGACTGGGCCAACGGGCCGAGCTCACAGTGATAAGAATTAAATGGCTTTACCTACTGAGAGTAAAATACCAACAGAAACCTTGCAAGGCAGGTGCAACACCCGAGCAGCAAGTCCACACCCCGCACTAATTTCTGCTGGAAAGGGTAAAAAAATAAGCTGCCTCTTGCACCCAACAACTGCTGCAGGAGAGGCCTTGCCACAGAAGAACTGCAACTACATCCTTACTGCTCCAGCACCGCAGATGAGCGGTTGTCAAAAGATTTTCCAGCCGGCCAGCAACAGCTTTTGTAAAACTGGGTTTAGTTTTGTTTACAGCCACGTGTAGCCTTGTGGCCAATTCCAGCCCAGCAAAGTCTCAGCAGTGAAAACCCAGGGCAGCCTTCCAGGCTCATGACAGTTGTCCAGCCTGACTTCATCCACGTCACGTGGCAGTGGCCACCGTGCAGTTTGAGTATGTTAAAATAGCAGAAAAGCAAAGAGGCTGCATTTGAGGCGAGTATTTATCAGAACAGAAACAGTGAAATTAGATTGTGGCTGGATTTAGAGATGCCTCACATCCAGCATGAGTCCCTTCTGAGACTACTAAAGTTCACCAATGAATGAATTATGAGCTAAAAAGCACAGAAAGAAGAGCTGCACGTTAACTCTCCAGGTTCAGAGTCCTGCAGATTAACGAGACTGTAAGGTACCCACTAACCTCCCCCCAAGGCAAACAAACATTTTGCAGACACAGGACTACAAAAACCACCCCAGGCCACAGCCAGGAGGCTGCACAGGCTGCAGTCAGAGCAGTTGCTGAGGAATCCTGTGCCCACCTTTAGTCACCACACTCGTGTCCAACACCAGTGAGCCCTCACAGCAGAACAGAAATTCTCTTCCTGGGCGTTGCAATATCACAAAGATTATTTAACCACCTGGGCTGGGGGGACAGTAAAACCAGCCACAAACTGCTAAATAAACACAAACACATTGAGCTGAGGAGCACTTTCCAGACGCCGTGTCCAAGGCAGAGGTGCGTTCCAGCCGTTGTGAGCTGGTCTGTGCTAGTCCTGGCAGATCCAAGGGCACCTCCCAGTTGATACACAACGAAGCCTGCTCCACTACAAAAGGATTGTGCTTCAACAATCGACAGAGAGGGCATGAACTATTTACATTAGCCAACTTACTGCTCCCAGGTCTTGCTCATCCCCAGCAGCACGGGAGGTATGAAAAGCCCTACCCTGCTGGTTTCCTGAAAGGAAAAAAAAGAGCTGCTTTTCCTGCCTCCCCATTATGCTGCTGCTGTCATCTCCCTCAAACTGCATTTCAGCAGACGACAGCAGAGCAGGGAGAGGAGGAAAGTCCTCAGCAGCATTGTGGCTGTGCTGCAGGCAGCTGTCAGCACTGCTGTCCCTTCTCTCCGCCATCCCCCTGAAATGTGTTTGCCCAACAGAGCTTGTACTTGCCAGGGGTACATGGGCCAGTGCTCCTTCCATTACTGGCCTTCAGGCAAAAATGATCCACAAGAAGCATCAGGGAGGGGTTTCCTTCCCCTCCATCACTCAAAAATGCACCCTGTCTTTGGGATGGGATTTGGAAGTCAAGTGCAAGTCTGTTCCTCACCCTGGTTTTGCAAGGGCTGCAGAAAGCCAACCCCTGCCTGCTTTCCTCCAGGAACAGCAGGAGCAGTGCCCACAGCTTGGTATGAGCTTGTCAGTCTGGATAAAGCAGCACAGGAGCCCTGCGCGAGGAGCGCTTTGGACAAAACGCATTACCCGAGGCCATTTTTCATCCTCATATTCCCCCAAAAAGAGATCCCAGCTAGCGCAGATCCCGACCACCTTGTGCTGCAGAGCAGCGTCACGTGACGCCTCTACAGATCCCATCCAAATGTTTCTCTGAATAATGCGAACAGTAGCTTGGCCTCCTTGCAGGGGAGAGCAGGCTGAGGGTGAGCAACACCACGCTCAGCCTCCGAGGCCGACTGAAAACATTCCAGGTCACCCTGACACCCACACACACTCCCAGTTTTATTTCAGCTCATCAGCTTTGCTTCTCGTTATGAGGGGCGACCACAGCCTCCAAAACTCACCCTGCGAGCAGCCTGGCACCACCAGCACCAGCACAGGGGTGGGGGTCCCTAAAGCCAGCGAGGAAGCCACACTTTTAATTTAAATTCCTGCTGACCTGGGTCAGGAACACTGCGAGGTGAAATCGTGGCTTGGGGTAGCAGCTGCCCTGCGCTGAAATCTTTCCCTAAAGCCCAATGCTTTTTCCACTTAATCAGGCACTGACAGTTCCCCTCATGAACGCAGGGAGGGAACCACAGCGGGGCTGGTAATTAGGAGAGAGGTGTCATTCACGAGGAATATCACTTCCCATCCTCAGGAATTAGGCTTTCTCAAGGATCGTTACGAATTTAAAACCACTGCAAGCCCTTAAGCACTGACCCAGAGGAAAAACATCACTCCCGAGATAGTCCACAATAAACCTGAAATTCTATAAAAGCGACATGAAGGCTGCTGAGAACGAGATTATCTCAGTGAGACATTCCTTATTATCTCTCATCTCAGTGCTTTGGCAAGGATAACTTATCCAAGCCACCAGGACGCTGCTAAGTGGCTTTTTTCCCCTTCTTTTTCCTGTTTTCTCTGCCTACGCCTCCCTGATTTCCCACTTCCAGTAACCTGCTTAAAAACAAAATACTCCAGACTGATGTTGACCGGCCCCTTATTCAGCTCCATTTCAAACACAGGAACTCCCAGTCAGTACACAAATAACTTTATCTCCTGGGCCGCTGCTGTCCCCAGGCAGCTGTGCGTTTCACACCTTCTGCTGTATTTAAAAAGGCACCTATCCCCCTGGGATAGATCCTATTGAAAGTAGTCCCAGTTAGACGAAGCAGCTTGAAACCCCACCATCACCTCAGGGCACACACAGGCTTTGGAGACTATTAAAACCTCGTCTTTAAGCAGTTACGATGATGTCCAAGTTCAATAATTTAAAGGGAGTCTTAAAATATCTCCGGATCAAATCCATCTGCAAAAAAAACAAAAAAAAACCAACCCCAAACTTCCAGTGAGAGGAATTGGCGGTGCAGTTCTGACTGTCCCAGAAAGAATGCAGCCCCAACACCCAGCACCGCCGGCGCTCAGACACAGTAAACCACTCACAATGGCTTCACAGAGATATAAATAAAAATAAGACACCCATTCCAAATTAATGAATGGGAGCTTCTTGCAGCAGGCACTAAACAACACCCGAAGGGCTCCATGTCTCTTACACTTGGGGTTTGTGCTCCTCCAGGTTGCTAATCAGCTCCTGGCCCCTGGGATATGCTTCCTGTCTCTCTCCAGCTGCGCCAGAGCCGCCGGAATTGTGTGTTTGCCCCACCTATCCTTGCCACAGGACTTTTTAGTGATTTGTGTCCAATTTCAAAGCACAAGTCTCGCCGGCGGCAGGAACGCCCACTGCATTCTCAGGCAGACAAAGCACTGGTCTACCCAGGAATTCGGACTTCCGAGGCAGCTCCTCAAACTGCAGCCCAGGAACAGGCTGCCAGCACCCTGCTGGAATCCAGACTGTACCTTATCAGCACTAACACCTGCCCCAAGTGTTCTTCTAGGAACTGCTGTTCCTGCCCTGACTGCCTGCAGCCCGGCCGGCCAGAAGGAAAACATCCTAGGAAGCAAGAAACAGATGGAAGAAGGCCTGTTACCACAACACAGCACCTCCAAGCAGGCTGAACGTCTACAGATCTCCAGGAAATCTGTCTGAGTCCCTTCCCAAGTCTTGGTGTTCCAGGCACAAACTCCTGTCAAGATGATTGTTTATTAACATCCAGTCACACCACGAAGACACCCAGCACATGAAATCTATTAACGTGTTTACAAGTGCAGAAAGCCTGATGTAAGGCCGTGGAATTTTTGAACAGCGTTCGCTGCAGAAATTAAAAGCACATATTAAAGCTGTAAATCCTGCAGTGGTGGAATTAAAAGCTGTCCCTGGAATCCTGCTTGTCCTAAAGAAAATGGGTTCTACCACATGGTTCGAGCTGCATGTTCCTATGGCCGTGTACCTGTTCAGGGATGGACCAGAACCTGCTCAAGATTCGGGTCTGCAGAATGACGGGTCTCAGATTTCCTGCCTCGCCTTCCAAACACGTTGCTGGAGGAAAAAACCCTCATGCCACCCTCTCTGAAAGCAGCAGAGGCCACTTCAGCTGAGCATGCAAAGGCCAGTCTAAATGCCTCCTGGGGAACACCTGCCTTTCCCTGCACTGCTGGCACTGGAAACCTGCAACAGCTCCAAAGCGCATCAGGTGGGAGAGCAGAAATTGTGAAGAAAGAGGAACCAACCTCCACAGAGACAGAACAGAGAAACAGTGATCTGCCCACAGGTCTCAGCACCAGGACTGGCTGTGCCCCTCAGGCGCCAAGGCACTGAGTGATTGCCTCTGGAACTGCTGCCTGAGCAAAGCAAGAGCTGGGAGAGAAACACAGGAAGGAATACTCTGAAAAGCACTGGGACACCAGGCTTTAGTCACTCAGCATCACGCCCGGATTATGGAAATAAAAGTGCACAGCAGCAACATCAGCTTTTCTCTTTCAAAGCATCAGAGGTCTCAGGACAGTGACCAAACCATAAGAAATGGATCAGAAACATCAGCAACTAAACTTATCTGTAGGAAAACCACTGTTCCAAGCATTTGTCAGCGAGACTCTAAAGTCAGGTATTAGAGGACACTCACGCCAACACTGCAGGTCATAAAGCACAGGTGAGATGAAAGGAAAAACCTCCCGGGCTGGACTCACGGGTGCAAGCAGCCGTTATCCACCCAGGGTTCCAGCCAGCACAGCTGCAAAGCCGGGGGATCCACGGCAACTCTTTAAGCCAACCTACATTTTGCCCACCCCAAAGCACTGCCCCGGGCCAGCTCACACTCCTATTCACACACACCCTGGAGTTGTGTGTGAAGCTCTTCAGCCTCAGAAGACTTCGGTGGGATCCCGACCTGCCTCCAGCCATGTGGGGGAACAAGGTCAGCTCCAGACACAGAAAAACCCACTAAACAAACGCAGTGTGCATTAACACTTCCAGGCTGCGCTCTGCCTACCAAGCCGAGCCGGCACTCGGATCAACACCGAGGGGAAAGAGGAGGAGGAAGACGAGTATCTCTTACACTGATCCCTCAGCTCCGAGGACAGCTGTGTTTGGGGTTTCTTTCCTGCGGCAGCTCCCACAGCAGATGCCTGAAATGTCGAGATGTCCCAACGGCACCGAGTGCTCCCACACTGAACAGGGGTCACAAGAGAACAATCTTTCACCCTCCTCTCCCCACCAGCTCCGGGTTATCCCCGGCTACGAACCCCCGGCCCGGGGTACCCGGGACAGCCGTAAGGAGCCCCCGGAGAGCAGCGCCTGTCCCCGGGTGTCCCTCGCCGCTGCGGGGGGACACAGGGACACGGAGGCGAAGGGACCCCCTGATCCCGAGAAGGGGGAGAAGGGACCGGCCCGGCGGGGATGGAGAGGGGAGGGAAGGGACCCAGTCCTGAAGGAAGCTGGAGGGGGAGGGGGCGTCCCCGATCCCGAGGGAAAGCGAGGAGGAAGGACCTGGCCCTAAATGAAAGTGGAGGGGCACGGGGGGACGGACACGGGGACGACGACGCGGGGGACCCGTCCCTAAAGGGAAGCGCTGGGGGGGTAACGACCCGTCTGTGACAGGAAGAGAGGGGAAGGACCGGCCCTGAAGGGAGGCGGGGGGAGAGAAACGGACCGAACGGACACCCGGCCCTGAGGGGACGCGGGGAGAGGGGGAGAACGACCCGTCCCTGAGGACAGGCCCCAGCCGGGAGCAGCGCCCGACCCCGCAGCGAGGGGGTCCGGCGAGGCCCAGGGACGCCGGTGGGGCGGCGGGGCTGTCCCGGCACCCACGGGCCCCGCGNGGGCGGTCGGCCAGCGCGGCGCCACGCCCCCTGCCGGGCGGGCGGTGTCCCCGCGGGGAGGGGGCGTGGCCGGGGCTGCACGTGGGCGCGGGGCGGGGCTGGGGGGGGCAGAACTTTTTGGGGCCAGAGGGGGTCCGGGACCCCGGAACGGGACCTTCCCCTGTCCCACACAGCCCTGGGGGCTCGTGGAGGTCAAGCGAGTGACCGGGAGCCCCCCAGGACACCGCGTGTCCCTCTGGGAGGCGGCCGGGTACGTCCTGCGGGAAGGGCAGAAAATGGAACTGGAGGGATTTAAAGGACTCGCCAAGCTGCCAGAAAAGGGACAGCCGATTCCTGGAGCTCCGCAAGGTTTCCTGAGAGAAACGGGGAGTTTTTAATTGTGCTTTCGAGAGGTTCGCGTCACAGAGAAGTCCTGGAACAGCCCCTCTCCCCCTCCTCTCTCTCAGCACCAGAAAGAAATCAGGAAAACTTCACAAAAAGTACTTTAATTAGAAAACAGCGGGACTAGTGTTGGACAGAGCACTGAAGGACTGACACGATTTCCTGCTCCGAGTAATGGAATTGTTCAGTCCCTGCCGCTGGCTGGCACGCGGGGTGGGCGACAGCAGCTCCCCGGTCACTTGTTCACACTGTGAAATGACTCAAAGAATAAAAAGCATTTTATTTGTGCTCCCTCCTTTATTTTTTTTTAAACCAAATTATGGCCAGAAACGCCAGCTTTCAGCATCAGGGAGGGAAAGCACTGATGCAGCACACACCAACACTGAGCACCATCCTCAGACTTGTTCCCATCCTCCTCCACTTGCAAAATCGCAGTAATTAGGAAAAAAAACCAAACAGGAAAGTAAGGATTCATCAACATTAGTGAATCTTCCTCCAGCTTTCATTAAGGGGGAAATTGTAATTTCTTTCTGCAAACTGAGGTTTTGGAAAAGTATCAGGACAAATAATAACGTAAGAAGGGGAAAAGATTAAGGTAATTAATCAACTGAAGAAATTAATGAAACAAAGTGTTCTCCCTGCAGAGGAGGACTCTCACCTGTCCATATAGATCTGTTAAATCAGTTGTATTTCCATACCTTGTCCACTTTTTTCCTCTGATTCCCATAAACATTTTAACAAACTAAACAGTGGCTACCAAGAGTTTAAAGTTGTGAGTTTATTGCATATGTAACAAAAATGAACATGACCTCCTGGGTCCAGCCTACTATACAATCACTGTTTATTCCAGCTGGTTCCATAACCACATTAAATAGAACTAGTATTTCTTTAAATACTTTGATTTAGACATAAAATGAAACATTAGTGTACAACTTTCACAAAATAAATCTGCAATAAAAACAGTGGGAAGAATAACAAGGATAGCAGCAATACTTAAACATGACATTACAAAATAATAAATTAAAAAAATACATTATAAAGTGGTTGAGGAACAACAACAACAACAATAACAACAACAAAAAAAAATTTAACAGACCTATACCAGATCCATACTGTGTTTCTGGGAACTTGCTGTGCCACACGGCCCCGAACCTGGGCACTGGCTCCAAAGGGCCGGGTGGCTGGATCAGTAATTTACAAAAATCTGTTGGATTTTACAACCACCTCGAGTTGAACTGAGGACAAACTGCTGAGCGAGCGCCGCCGGCGCCGCCTGGAGCTTCGAGCAGCCTTCTCGGAGCAGGGTCTTGTCTAACGTAATGCCCAAGTGAACACTCACACCCATCCAACAGTCTCGCTTCTTCCCGGTCGAAAACACGAGCAGAGTGGTGGTTTCCTACATCCCTGAGCGTAGAGTATAGGCTGAGGAGCAGTATCAGGGCACTGCAGGGCCGCGCCCACGGACCAGCTGCTGGGCAGGAACAACGGGCACGCTGTACCTTGTACTCCCTTCGGGTCAGATCCAAGAGTGTCCGCGCACAAGGTGGGACGTGGAATGACGGAATGGACACGGGACTCGATGGTTTTCTTTGGGCAAGTTTGAGAAGTAACAACCAAGTTCAAGTGCTGGCAGACCGGGTGGGAATGGACACGCGAATTCGGACAGCTGAGGTTATGCCAGACCTCTGAGAGCCACTGGCTCAAGCCATGCAAACTCCTGGTGGCGTTTCGTCCTCCCCTGGCCTCGGAACCGGGCACGGGAAGAACGGGCCGTGGCTCCGAAGCCGTTCTGCCTCGCTCCTTGCTGTTCCTCCATCCACCCAACCAGCTTTAAGGCCTGCCTCAAACGCACGTACAGAACAAGACAAAAAAGTGTCTTCGTCGTCACTGAAGTGGCACAAAATTGCAAAGACAACACGACGGGAGAGGTGGTGAAGCTGTTGAAAAGAGAACTGAAATAATTAAAAGGACAGTGCCCTATTCTCGTTACTGTCAGCACGGAGGAGGTACCTTGAACAGGGGCTTTTAAATACAGCAAAAAACAGACGGACTTTTCGAAACAACAATCCTTGCCTACTCTTAATTTGTGCATTCAATAAAACACTGACCTAGCAAAGACATTAGGAACTATCTTATGCCAACTGGGCTGTTGACATAAAGCTACTTGACCTAGAGATCTCCAAGTCAGGGGCCTTTCCCTTCCCCTCGGTTTGTACTGAGCCAGTTGTGCTGCAGGTGTGACGGGATTTTTGTTAGGGGTGGGCTTTAGTATTTGGGTTCGGGGAGGGGTTTTTTTTACACTTTTTTAGTGAAAAATCCACATGAGACTGCATGCAAAGCTTTTGGGCAATAATCCATTTTGAATTTTTCCTATCTGACTGGTTTATTGCACATTCAAACGCACTGAAAGGATTAAATACACTCTATGAACAGGTTTGACTTCAAAGCCATTTGGAAAATCCAGGGTAGTGGGGACTCTGCTACTCAGCCCGGGACTGTAGGGATGCTGTCTGCCAACTGCTGCATTTCCTCGCTTCTCTGCAAGAGTTGTGTCCCAATAACCAGAACTGCAGGAACTGGTGTCTCCAAGTGCCAAAAGATCCCTACAGACCATGGGGCTGACCGTGCCTCTCCTGTACAGTCCTGCAGGATGAGCACCTTTAGCCACCCCGTGCAAATCTCACAATACGGTAACAACTTTACACCTCCGATGCAGCTCCCGACAACAAATCACAAGAATTATGGTCAATGGCAAAAAGAAAACCACAAACGAACAAAACAGAGAAAGATGCCAGGGTTTTGACAAGTGTCTACTTTCTGTCCTATCACAGTTTAAAGCTATTATCAAATTCAATTAAAAAAAAAGACAAAATAGAAGTATTCCAGTAGACATCTCCTAAGGACAATCTCTTACCCACAGCTGAATTTCAATGCACTATCCCATAAACGTAACATCTGTTAAGTGTTTCAGTCATGAATCTCTCCAAAAATCAGGCTTGCCAATGAAAAAAAAATCCTATACAAGCAAGTCTGCTTAAGTTTAGACAGGTTTGATAGATAACTGGGTCTCTCTGAAGCCGTGTTATTTGTTAAAATTCTGTCTCATCTTGGTGTGCAAACTGGAAAAATGTTAGTGATTCAGGTATTGGATTTGCTTTTGTTTCCCCTGTGTTAGAGAACAAACCTTTTAATATTAGTTTCAGATATTGAAAAAAATAGCCTTATATGGCTCTCTGGAGAAATTTTCATTCCCACAGAACCGAAGTCATAAATTCTTCCAATAGCTTTCTGTAACATTTAGAATGTATTCAACCGTATAGTTCCCCTTTTACCTCAATCTCCAAAGAAACCTTTCCCAAGGCCAAGAAATTTGAAGCAGTTAACTTGGCTTTTAGTGATTTCCACATGAGTCTTAGAATTTAAAGTCGCACAAACACATCTTGGGTAAAACAGTGGCACAGAAATCACAGCTTTGGGATTGAACGGATCTTTATCCTCTGTCTCCTCCTCACAAGCTTCTCTGCAAGGTACTCACATCTGAACAAACTATGGAAAGTAATTCTGCAGGAGGAAAGAATTGTTTTCATGCGCAAAACAATTAGATTTCAGCCAGGACAACCAAAAAGAAACCACACAATACCGTTTAAGCTGTCCCAGATTCCTTCACTTTTCTCTAGGTGAGCCACAGCTTCCACTGGGAGCTTCCTGCTAAGGCAGAACTTGGATTTCTTTACCTTTCAGTTAAGTGTTCATATGGAGGTATTTTCTGCTAGAAGTTTACTTTTTGAATCGATGTTTAAAATGTGCAATGCAAATTCTGGTGCCAGTCAGACACTCTGCACCTGCTGGACTCTACGAAGGCTCAAGCTTGATTTAAGACAGACTAACCAGGTGCACCTACCAGTTGCAAGTCCTCAGCAAATTAAGCTCATTCTCAAATACACTTTGATTCTCCTGTTAAAAAAGCCCCACAGGTCGCTGACCCTGTCACAATATGTGTTACAAATCTAGCAGAATATCCTGTGTAACCAAAGCCAAATGCTGAACTTGGCTGCATTTCATTTCGGGGTGGGACGGAAGAAGAGGGAAGGGGTTATTGTAACAAAGGGGAGAAAATAGAGTTGGGAACCACCAAGAAAAGCCCCGACCCTCCCCCCCTCATCCACCAGCGGCGGAAGGGAAACAGCCCCATCTCTAAGTTGTCAGAGTTCGGATGCTTCGGACAGCTTAGCAGGAAGTTCACAGCAAGCTTCTTCTAGCTTTTGATTTGGTGGTCCATGAGCTAGCATCTGTTTCCTTTGGTTGCTTTTTCACTCCACAGCAAACCCACACGTCTCTTCCACAGCTGTCAACAGCTTCTCATAAAGCTTCTCGTATGACTCGTAAGGCGGAATGTCGATCCGGTTAAAGCTGCAGGGAAAGTAACAAAACTGATGGATCTGAAGTGCTTATTGGGGGGGGAAAAAATGTAAAGAGGCTACATATAGATAGAAATTGTAAAAACTCTCAGCTGCCTCAGTGGGCCAAAGGAGACAAGATGAAAAACAACTGTTTCTACAGCAGGAATGCACGGCTTAACAGGGCAGCGTTTGGGATGAGGAGGAGGAAGAGGCAGATGCAGGAGACTGGCAAATGAAAAGCAACACATGAGGCAGGCCCACTCCCTGCCCTGCCTGCAGACAGTCTGTGCTGCTGCTGACACCATTTCCTGCCTCTGATGGAGCGACATTTCCGTGCAAGGGCTCAGGCTGTGCCTGTACTGCGCCAACGGCACGAGCGCCCGACATTTGACATCTGACAACGTTTTGTTGTAATAAAGAAATAAACTTACAAACGTCTCACTACCCAGAATAATCACCTCTGGAATAAATGAAAACCACAGATAGTATAGCAGACAAATCGAGCTTTAAGAAAAGTAAATTATTTTGCTGGCTGCAGAGTACAGATACATCCAAGCTAACAGAGCACACTTGGAGTCATCCGTGTGTATCCCATGCCTAATCCCTGCCCGGGACAACCAGAGATGACTCCTTTAAACCAAGACAAAGGGAGAGGAAGCAGAGTGTTTCCATCTTACCAAGTGTGGGCTTTTGGAAGGTTGTCTGTGTTTGCATCTATTAAATGGATGGTAAACAGTCTGGGTCCTGCAGCGCCTGTAGAACCTTAGACAGACATTCTAGTTAATGCACTTCAACAAAGCATCGCTCACACACACACATTCTGCTGCTTACAAAAAGGCAAGAGAGGAAATTACAGCTCCAGCTGCAAGCCTAAGTATGTCCCAGGCTAAATCTGTAGAGATATTTGCAGCTGATGAAGGGATGGCAGAAGAGATAGGGCTGTTTGTGACAATCATTTTACAGACTGGTATTTTGGAAAGCTGCTAAATTTGATATTAATGAAGCTCCACCATCAGAAATTAAAATACTCAGCTGCAAGAAGGTTTTCCTTGTAAAACAGAACTAGTATTTTAATTTTGAACATCAATTTAATGTCAGCCTACAAATGGAATGTGATCAGGAGATCACAACAGCCAAGGACACTGCCACCTTTTTGATAAAAATTTGCAATTTTCAGAAATTTTCTTTAAAGCCTAATGGTTTGTTGCCAAACACTGAAGGGAATACAATTCTCACGTGAAAACGTTCTTTACTCAGCCACATATCCCTGTGTGTGTTTGCATGGAATGATTTGAACGTCAGAGCACAGAGCTGTAGGAGACTGACGAGCCAAAACTGGCAGCAGTCAAAGCACTGCACGGTGCCAGATTTACCAGCTCCCACCGCTATCAGCAACGGCCAAAGCGCTCAGCAGCAGCTGAGCTGCTGACAAATGTGAAGCTGCTTTCAGGCTCTGAAGTTTGCAAGTGCTTGACTTATCCAGTAATACACTGATATTTTACAAGGGGGCCTGTAAATACCACACCGCTTTTATCTCTTTCTCCAACCGCAGATTAACTCAGCCTCCGCATCAGTCACCTTGTAAAGCCTTGAAACCTTGAAGTGGGACACGCGTCGAGCCCGTCACGAACTGCAGCAGCCTCGCCCTTCTTTCTTCATCAAACGTTTCCACTGCCTGCCAGAACCACTTGACGATGTTGCTGTCAGCCATGCAGTGCTTTAGGCGGGTGTTGGACTTCCAGTCATTCAGGTCTATCTTATCCAGGCCTCCTATGATCAGCTGTTAAAATATTAAACGGAGCTTAAGGTCTGGAGGCATTTCAGGTTTGCAGTTACAGAAACACATCCCACCACGTCACGAAGCCTGGCATGGTTTAGGTGCTTCACCCACCTTTTTGGTGCATGGTGACATTCCAAGCCAGCGCAGAGCTGACAATAAATCTCCCCAGTTTAACTGCAGCGAAACTGAGCCTCAGCAGTGCTTTACCAGCATCAGAACTTTCATAAGTAACTAAGAGTCAGAAGCCCATGCAAGAGCTGCTTTGTGGACTCTGTGCTCCCTGGAAGGCACAGCCTGGCTTTCGGAGGGTACGGCACTGACGTGGAATAAGGCCTGACATCTGCTGGGGCACAGCATCACTGTCCTGCTGCAGGATTGTCCCAGAGGAGCCAACTCCAGCCATGATGGAATCCTGCTCGGCTTATGGGAACATCTGAGTTGCTTTGTTGTTCCGCTACAGAAACTTTTAATCTGTTTTTTCACTCCATTCGTGACAGTCTCTGACACAGACCAGCCATATCACTTCAATCTCTTTTCCAGGTGACACCAGGTTGCAAAATACTGTAAAAGGAAGTTGCTGCTGGCCGTGCATTTAACCACCTCCCCAGCAACAACAAATAAATGGCACCAAGCAAACTTCACCCCTCAAAACGAAATGTGCGTCATATTCTAAATTTCCCGTAATATTCCACACCAAGGATCGCATTTCTGAGAGCTGCCCTTTAGCAGCTGCCTTGTTTTGCCACCAAGACAGCACCCACACTGCTCACATCTTTAGGGGAGCTGTGACTGTTCTGATGTGGACAGTATTGAAATATTAAATGGGTTTTTAATCTGCCTTTTAAAGCACATGGAATGCAAGAACTTTGTGGGATTAATCAAAATGCATGATTGACTAGCACAAAGCTAGTGCTTCCAATACCATAAATGCTGAATAATCCACAGGCTGCCTTATTTCTTCTAAAAAAGCAAAACCAGGAGGAAAAATTGCTGTAACAGGAATTATTTTAAGAGGTAGCCTTCTGCACCTCAGGATTTAACAGGAAGACAAATTAATTTCTCTTTTATATGCTCAACCCTTCTGTTTCTGTAAACCAACCCCTGTGTGCATAAAGAAACAGCCATGAATGAAAAGTTACTGCACAAAATAAGTTCTGGGGTTAATAACACGTCTGGTCTTGCCAACAATTCCTCAAACTTGCAGCGTTTCCTCCTTCTCAGACCACCTGCCTCGAGCATTAGTCCTTGGATAGACATTGTGGTGTATTTGTTTTTCTCTGTTTAAGTAGCCCTCTCAATAATATCAACTCAAAGAATGTCTAGAATAAACCTAAAAGGGTTTGGTTAAACAAATACTCAGCTTTCTGGCACGCAAAACGGAGTAAGCTTTGTGTTTCGTTTGTTTTGCTTGTTTTGGTTT